>BGPR01003170.1:85496-146548 GCA_013235015.1 Araneus ventricosus | reverse complement strand
GCGAAGGCGGTTTAGTTTTTGCAGCATATTTTTACCCATATCTCCGGCTCGACGGACCAAAAAATGGAGGATAGTTCAGAGGGTAAATAAGAGCAGTGGACTGTTAATTAAATAAATTTATTGTAAACAAAAACATGAACGATCAGGGTACAATTTAAATAAATTCTTAAGTAGTAACATTAAAGGAGAGACGATTCTCATTCCCAAGGGGGAATACGACACAAGGGTCCGTTCGCTTAGGCGATCCGAACGAGAATGAACTCCAGTCAACTTCGCTCCCCCAAGGACACGAAAGGGGACAGCTAAAGTTCATTCAACTCTGCACCCTCAATGGCGCGAAACTCCGCGGCGAATGGAAGGACGCGTAGGCGTCAACAGTTAGCTCTCAACAAATTTGTTCGCTAATTCTAAATGAAGATAAAATTGATAGGACTGTAAGTTAAATAACAAATAGGAAGCCCCTGCCAAAGGTTTTCTGCGAAAGAAGTATATTTGTTGTGCCTTTATGAATTTGCAATCGTGGAAAGTTATTAGGGAAACATAAAAAGTTTTCGTACAGTATGAGCAGGACATTAGGTCTGGACTATGGCCAAAACATGATTATGAGAATTTTATATTAGTTGATGAAATGATTTATCATAACTCTTGTATATAACGCTAACTGACAAACCAGACAACAACGACGTTTCGTGTTTTTAAATATTCAATATATACATCCATCCACGCAATGCAACTTTTGTAATTTTTGAAAAAGAAACAAGCATATAAACAAATCAAAATATGGTTAAACTATAGGTTTTCGTATTTCCCTGTAATATATCAGCTTTTATTCATCCAACCAACATTTAGTAATAAATGTATTAGTCTTCTGTTACTAAAACCATCAATTTACAGGAAAAAAGTATTGGTTAGAAGAAACTTTTCAACGCGGAGAAAGATAAATAATTTCATTACATTCTTCTCATATTTTAACTTGCTATCTTTGCCAAAAGATGAAAATTTGACTGTCGCTTAACGGAAAATTTAGTCATCTGAAAAGACATCAAAACCACTATTACATCTCACCTATCAACTTTCCTTTTGAAAGTTTCAGTTCATTATTCCCATAATCAATTAATCGATATTGAGCGAAGAAAATCAAAACACGAGATTTTTTAAAGAAAGGGAAGAACATATCGGTTTCAGCCAGTCAATAAATATTGGAAAAACAATATGTATTCAACTCTTTTATTAACTATATTACAAACCGTTGCTGACGTCTGAGTGGAGCTTGTGTGCAAAGTATGAAATGAGAAAAGTTACTGTGTGTTGTTGTGTAGGGACGTAGCTAATTTAACGGCTGACTAACGGTGTATCAGGGATTAATGATTCCAATGTCACCATGTAAACAATTTACGTCAAATTAGGAACACTGAATACCTCCATGCTTTACTGATGATCAGCGGCGTGTTTACATTAAGAAATCCGTTAAATGAGAGAGATGTTTCAAATCACGCAAGCCTTTATACTTGCTAAATTAGGTTGGGAACCCAAACAGATAGTTGCTGTGTAGTGTATCACGTTTAGCGGATGAACTAATAAACGGAGAGAGTTAGTAAAAGACTAAAATTAAATTTAGAAAGGAAGCAACACATTGTTCAAGGAGATAAATACAATAAGTTAAATTGATTTGCTGCCGTGGGGTAAAGCGAAAAAAATGGAAAACTTTTGTGTATAACTTCGCTTAACACACAACACCACCTATCTCAATTTATTGAAATTTTAAATCGAAAGAAAATATTAAATTTCTCGCAATCAATAACAAACCCTTCTGAATTTTTTTAGCAACTGATATGAACATGAGATCGCATATTCCTACCACATGTGGTAAAAATTTGGAAGGATTTGTTGTTGATTGCGAGAAATTTAATATTTTCTTTCTATTTGAAATTTCAAAAAATTTAGATAGGTGTTGTTGCTTGTTAAGCGGACATATGTTTTAGGTGAAAAATCTGGAAACGATATTTAAAAGGGAGATTTCTGCGGAAACTGTTAACATGCTTTCTCGCTACTTCAAATCATGGTAAGGTGAGAAAGTAGTCTCTTATCAATGTCTTATCAATGGACCATAGAGTTAGCTATTTATGACTTCTGTTATTGTTCAAAATAGAAATCGCAAATAAAGGAATACAAGTGACAGAGAGGAAATCTCTTTACTGTGCGATTAGATGATGATGGGTTGATGTGAATTCATTGATGTAGAGTTAAATATTAATTATACATCGCCTATTGTACACTAGAGTGTTGTTTGGTATTGTAGTCAGTCGTTTCTGCACAGATATATTGCTGATATTGGGCAGGAAAAGCAGAAAACTCCGTGATCTAGAAATTCATCACACGCACCTAAAGCAAAACACAGGACAAAAAGGAAGCAAAATAAAACAGGGTTCGCTGACGTATACCATAAAGCACTTAGCCCCCTGCTGCTGATTGGTACACTTTAGTCAATACATATTTACATTAAGTTTAAGTTTCTTTAAAAAATAATAAATTGGTTTTTATATAATTATTTTAATTTCATAAAAGAAATTTCAAATTTAACAATTTACTTAAATTCATAATAGCTAGTTATCGAATGTTTCAAATATACATGTCATTTTCTATAAATTTCAGACACAAAACAAACAAATCCTTCAAATAAGAATCGAATTCGATTTTTCCAATAGAATTTCATTAGGTACGAAGCCGGTAATTATCGTAACAATTACACTAAAATTAATATCATTAATTGTTATAAAATTTACATTGTTATTTAAAATTATAAAATCTTAATTATTCAATATACATAATTTATTTTTCTATACCTCTCTCCATATGTAGAAAAATAAAATTCTGCTATGTTTCACGAACTTTAAAGGATATCCCATCTGTTTGGTTAACCCGAGAGAACTCTTGCCTCCTTAGCAAACGTTAAGACGCGCTGGGGTCATACAATGACCCTAAACTGAAATTCAACTCCGCGCTGTTAAGAGCATTATATTTTTAGTTAGAAAAGTAAAGCTTCTGACTTGGAGACATTAAGAATACAGTGCTTAACACAAATCAAATCTACTCCATTATTATACACTTACGAAGCACGGATTTCTAGAGGGTCCGTTTTTCGTACATGTCTTCACTTGAAAAATTTGGTGCGGATTTCTAGATAAATATATTTGTGCACTCTACGATTAACTGTATCGTGTTATCGTGGATGAATAACTCCCAACTTTTTATAGGGCTTGCCACGTCTTTCGGTGGTCCTTTTGTTCCAGTTAAGTGCAACATAATATTATGACGAGTACGAATATTCTGCTTAAATTTTGTTTTCCTCCACTATGCGCCATCTTTTGATGAAAATCATTCCAAGTTATTCACTTCTCCCCTTCCAGAATCTCCTTCCTATCATGTTCGCTGAAATTTTCATGATCTGAAAAATTCTCTTCTAAAATATCCGCAGATCCATTGTCTTCATCAGTTTCAACTTCAAGAAGAAGTTTACGTAAACGTTGAATACCATTATGAGCAGCAGGTAAATACTTCGATTCGGAAAGGACAGTAACGAACTGACGTTATCATCCGTGTGAAATAACTGGTCTGTGGAACAAACGGAAGGACGCGCGGGGTCATTCCATAACCCCATGAAATGACAAATCGTGTTTTAGGGGACGAAAAATTCCGGAAATACCTCCTAAGTACTCAGAAAAGGCAGAGGGTGGTGACTAACTCAGCTACTTATAAGAAAGAAATGAACAGGTGGCTATTTTTCTAGGAATCGGAGTTTTCCGAGGGCTTGGGGTCATAAAATGACAACGGCGCCTCCTCTCGGGTTAAGAGTTCACCAACTCATAAATAAGCTACAAGTCGAATATAAATTATTCTAACAGCACGAAAGCACCATAAACAGAAAAATTGTTAAATAAATTCACTGAGAGGATGAAAAAGAAGACATTAATTGGGAAAGAAAGAGAAATATCAAAGAAAAAAAAGCTCGGGTCTAACACAGACAGAAAACGTTTGGGAGAACAAAAAATCCGTAGCTGAATCTTGATCGGGAAATTCCACCCGACCCCAAGGAGATTAGTTCTCCAGGGATTTGTCCGATTGGATACTGGATTAGCTCATTTGGTCTTTAGTCTTGTAGGAAAAGGATGGATTTCAGTACAAAGAGAGAGAAAGAGTCTCATGGTTGTGAACTGATGGGTAAAGTAAATTTCTATTTTTACTTTTCTAAATCTTCAAGACATCAGAAGACCTGAAGTAGAATCGAACCTGACATCATCAAGACCCGAAATAGAATCGTCAGCAATCGTAGCGGTTCTTTGGTTAAAACAGAACAGAACGCCGTATCATACCCCCGTACCCGTGACCAGACCGGTCACTAAACGGTTTGATGGTCAAAACACGGGAATTTTATTTAATAAAAAAAGAAAAACAAAAAGAAAGAACTATTTACACAATGTACTATCACAGGCATTTTCACTTTTACACTATTAGTTCGTAATAGTCTTCTTTTATTTAGATGTTTTACCTTTCTTCTCTGGAGGGGGATTTCCGGTAATTTGGAGCTTGTTGGTTCAACTTGCTGGAAAGTTGAAGGCTAGGGAGGCCGGAAAAGATATCGCTTTTCGCTTATGAATTTGACAATCCGACGAATTTTATGCTTGTAGACGAGGTTATTGGCGACTCTTTTCATTCTTGTTCGAAGTTTGGCACTGGCTTCCTCTTATGCCAAGACACTGTGAGAATACACTCCGTGACAAAGTGAAGTGGCGTGCCAATTCCACCACAACTGCAATACTCTCTGGTTAAAACAGAAGAAAATAACGAAGAACGTAAAATATCATTTTTTTTCCCATTTGGTCTTCTTACTTTAATATTCTCGAGATTTATGGGACAGTTCTCTTTATCAAATGCATTTCAATCAATTGCAGCATGTTATATTTAGTTAATACTTTGATTTCGATAAAACTTAATTTTGTAACTGTTTGTAACGTCTGATAATGGTTGTTGATTGCGTATGGAGGGCTGTTTAATGAAAATGAAAATAAAAAATCTTGAAAAACTAGATAGTCTTTAGCAGGAAAACATCAATTAGGAGTCATTCACATCATGAATTGAAGGGAAACTTTTTACTTTGATTACTCATTTACATTATACATGCTATAATCGAAGTTCATGTTTTAAAAACGTGAGCTTTAACTCTTTATACCCGATGTGAGTTTCTTTTCTTCTACCTCCTTTAAAACCTGGACTTTTTTTGGGGAAAGGACGTGAATTAGACTCTCCCAACCTGGGGGTCATTTCCCCATCACCCCACCCTCCACAATGACCTTCCCTTAAGGCGCACGGAAATGGGCTGTGGTTGGCAGAGATAATTGGACTCCCCTACTGCACTTATCTCCTAAGCGATCTCAGAACCTCATCTCCCATCAAATGAAGCTAACCACCTTAGACCGGCCTTCGTCGCTGTTAAGGGGAAAAATTTTTAGACCGCTTCGTTCGGTGCGAGAGGGTTAAAGAATTTTTGAGTAAGTTTTGATAAATTTAAATTTCATCATCTCGAGAATTAATTTATCAAAAATAAGCATTGCAAAGTCTTTGTTTTTCTTAGTTTACTCTAGAGGAATTCTTCTTTATTCTTTCAAAATTAAAAATAGGTAACTCAGTATGGAACAACTTTCTGTACTTTTCCGTACATTAACTGAAATCCGCACGAAATTAAACTAATGCTCCAAAATATGACGTTTCATGCCAATTTCGCATTGTAACCATGTATCTGTAATATGCTCAATTGCACATTTTGCGAATTATCTTCAATCAAAGCAATTATTTCTGGAGGACCTAAAGTAAATTGCAAGATCGCTGGTAGCTTTCTTTCAGAAGGCTATTAATACCCTTATAATGATTTCGTGACAGATTTTCAGATATTACGGAACACTGGTCCGAAATTGACTCACTTCTAGGTTCTTCTTGATGCAATATTCGATGAAATTATCTACAGATCATCAACAGGCTGTTTTAAATCATCCAGGCCACTAATAAGGGTCATTCGAGTCTTGCTACCCAAATCTTTCAAACTATTATCAATAATCTGCACCGTTAAATCTCTACACAAAAATCATGCACTTCGAGGAAAAAAAGTTTTACACTGTTTCTTCCACCCCTCATATTATTCTTACTTTGAGGAGAAAATTCGTATTTTACCTTTTCTCTACAATTACGTTATAAAAATATTTTAATATGTCCAACAATGAAACTCTAATCTTAACATTTCTAAGTTATATTATTGGTGCAGTTACAATTTATTTGTTTATTTTTAATTATTATTAGAATTATTTTTCTACGGTTTTCTATTTTCACATTGAAAAATTATATCATTTAAAAATAATTCTGAGAAAAAAATTTTCATTGTTAATACTGTCGAAATATGCAAAATAATTATCCGTTTAAAGCCATTTCATGCAAAGTAATAACTAAGAGAAATCGATGAATTTCATGCTACCGATATAAAAATGCTTATTTTTTAATAAATTGAATGTGCTAAAAATGAATAGAATGAACTATAAAAAATTCAAAGATTTTTGTATTAAATCACTACTACATGTACACCTTTATACCACTATTGAACTACATACTGAGTGTATTACATTAAACTTGTTTGTAAATAAACACGAAAAGAAACAATAAATAAAATATAAATATAAAAAAATTAATCAAAAATAATAACTGCAATCATCATACAATTAAATTTATACATTGTAAAACTTTTTTTAACATTCCTATTAAAATTCAGTTTTTGCATATGTGCATTAGTTTTTTGAAATAATTCAGGTTAATACGTCCATGAAAAAGACACGTAGAAACCATTCTCGAAAAAAATTTCATGCAAAAGTATGGTTGTCAATTATCAGTCTCTAGCAATTTACGTCTCCTTACCTTTATACAATACTAGCAGTACGCGCACGACATTGCCCGTGAAATCAGGACTTCAACAGAATGAAAAAAAAATCGCCCACAATGGCATGAAAAAGTTTTGAAAACAAAACAAAAGATACACATTATTGATTTTTCCGCTTATTTTTCTTCTCGATAATGACATTTCAACTGTAGAAAATACAGAATACGTTAATCCAAAACAATATTAAAAAACTGCAACGTGAAAATGATTATTATAGAGCAAATAAAATATGCGAGACATAAACACGTTAAGACACTACCGAAAATAATGATCGAAGTCATTCAGTTGAAGGTTATGACGTCACCTCCGCTCTGCACCGTCAGCCAATGAAATTCTCAAGCAACGCTCCGGAAAAGTGTCGCGAGAAGGAGCTGGGTAGAGAAAAATATCTTTCAACTGACCAGAAAAAAATTAATTAAAAAAAAAGTGAAAATATATTTTGACCGTTCTTGTTTTAAATACGACAGAACTTTTCCAGTTATAAGCCGAAAAATCTGGAAATAATAGCGTTATTAAAACGTCAGATACAGCAAATTTAAAAATAAAAATAAAATTTCTATTGCAATTAGACTTTTTTAAAAATTTCTCAAAATTCAGTAAATTTTGTTAGAACTTCAAAAATAACTTCATTGGAATGGAAATCGTGTGCTCTTTTCGACGGTATGTCTATGTTTTTCGTACAATTATTCAAAACCGTACTATTGAGAAATTAGTGCGAAAAATCAACCAAAACATTAAATAACAAATTTTCTAGAATAAATTTTAAAATTCCGGCTTCTAGGTGCATTGAGTCACCATTAAAACTACCTGTGTACCAGATTTCAAGGTTGTTAGTGCGATAGATTCGTCTGGACATCGCAAGCAGGCACACACACCCAAACATTGCCTTTTATAAGTATAGATTGTTGTCTGGTTGTATTTTGCTTGAGGGTCTCTGCAAGTAAGTAGTCTACAAGTAAGGAAGTGGGTCACAGCTCCTGGTATCGTTGCATCCTGAAGAAAAACGACTTTGGCAGTGTGTTATAGCCGAACTTTTGATATAGAACCAACATGTAGGTAACTAGATCTTTGTAATTTACTGCTCTAAAATTCCATAGAAAGTTTATTAATATGCGGAAAAAGCATCCCACATTTCTTTTTTCAAGACCATGAAGCAGATCCTCATGCAACAGTAAGTCTAAGAAACATCTATTGTCGTCTTCAGTTTAAAGAATCTGGGACATTGACGGATTCGGAATTCACACATCATCTGCCTGAACTTCATCTAAGCTGATAAAGAAATTTTTCAGATTCTAAGGAAAATGAAGTTCTTCTGCATAAAATATCAGGTATCTTTGGATATTGTAAGTAAATTTCTTTTTCTTCGTGACACCTCCAAATCATGGCGACACCATAAATAAATTACAATCATTTATATGGTTTTCCTTCCAAAGACTCCATTTATTTATTTGCGCTCGTCGGCACAGCCTATCCAGAGGGTGTCGAAGCAGATTTTGATTTCATAAATACAATTGCAATACAAATACAAATAAAATATTTCATCAGAACTGAATTACACATTATGCAGAAAAGCAATATCATAAAATATCAAGATTGAACAAATTCAAAAAGCAAAATAATTGCCTAAGAATAAATCATCATTTCTTGTAACAATTCGGAATCAAAATACAGATATATAAAAAGTTTAATATAAAATAAAAACTTATCAAAAACATAAAAGTAATCTCTATTACTACTATATTAGTAGAAAATGAAATAACAAATTTGCACTTCTGTATTTCCCAAACAGAAGCTAACCTTCCAACGGGCGCGCTTACGCAAAATTTTCGATATATTGTGCATCGTATTACATATATATATATCGTGTTATTTTACAAAAAATAAATCCAACTTTTATTTATGTTATCTGTATTTTGTAGCCTAATAGTAAACAAAGATTTGATTAATAAAATTGCAGTTAAATATATAAAATAACGATAAAACATGTAATACGATGCGCAATTCAAGTATCTCTTGCGAACGCGCGCCCGCTGGAAGGTTAATGAAAGTTTTCATGGGGATATTCAGATTCAGTTGGTTTATTTCATACAGAATCGGATATTTTAACTCCATCACTAATTACTTCGTTGCACAGTGCACTGGTTATTTACATTCACCGATATATATTCTACAATATTTTAGCAATAATACTTTTAACACTTGAATTCCCCACAATGCATTTTAAGCGAATTTCAAATGCTTTAAAACTTTCAAATAAAAAATGTGAAAATTATAATTTTGTTTCTTGAGGTTTACGTCTGAATAATGCGTCTAAAGCACAAACTTGCAATTAATGATCAGATTTTGTATTTCTACATAATTTACATAAACAGCTTCACATATGTGGAAAAATTTTCCTATAAAATAACATCCAATCATTAATTTTTATACCAAGCATCAGAGAGTTCTATCAGTTTTATTCAAATGCTAGATTACTTCTTCGAAACATTTTCTTTTTGTTTTTCTACAGCATCCAATTGCATTGCAGTGTTTATATTTCCTTCTCCATCTGCTTGAAGACTGTTAACATAGCTACTGTTAAGAAAAAGTTTGTTGAAGAAGGACGAGTTAATGGGTTCGATAAAGTGTCTCTGCCGACAGACAAAAAGAGAAGTTTGTTCAGTAAACTTTGTTGGCACAGATCTAGTGTAAATCTTCCCTAAAATGCTGCAAACTTCAGTACTTAGAGGTGCTTTCTTTGTTTTTAATGCAAAACAGTTCCGGAATTCTTGAAATAACATGTTTTTTCGCTTTGGGCCTTCTTAACTTTTTGCGAGATAGGATTCTTGCAGACAGCCTAAACGAAACTAGAAGATTTTGAGACAAGGCAGGAAAATTTTTGAGGTAAGAAGTCATTTCTTTAGATTTCCGATATACTTTTCAAAATCTAAAAAGTCAGTTATATTTTCAATTAATTTCCTTGTTTTGTTTCATTAATTTTGAATAAAATTCGGCATATCAATGGTTTTTTAAAGATAAACAAACAAAATACACATGTAATGAGTTTGATATAAAAAAAATGACATACAAAATACTATCCAATGTTTGAAATTTCTTAGCAGTATATTCTTTCTGTTCTTTATAATTTTTTCTTAGTTATCCACAAAAGATATTCTTAAATACTGTCACAACTGTGCAACACAAGCGATACTAAATGAAATAAAAACGAAAAGAGTAGGTCCTGAAAAAATAAAAATATAGACTTAAGCGAATAATATACACTAAACACTTAGTGCCACTTGTTATGTGTACCACTTCAGAAAAAGATAGCAAACTGAGATTTAAGCAAAATATTTTAAATTATGAAATATAATAGAAATAGAAGTCATTCGAGAAATGTAATCTACCTAATAATTTTCGTTTTGTGGCATTTTAGATGACTCGTTCGAATTTACAGGCACTCTGGCTACACTGTCACATTTTACAACTCATCGTTTAATTCAGTTTACAGGCCCCAGTTTTAACTCCCATTAAGGTCACAAAGACCGTCACTTTCAGCAATGAGCGAAGGCTACTAATGAGCTTAAGGCGGATACTAGTGTAAAATCGACTTTAAGTAACAGTTACTTGTTTAAAAAAATAGCGATGAAATCTAAGAGTGAATAAAAGAGGGAAAAACAATCAATAGCTCGTGCAGTTTTCCAGGCAACTATAGAGTGTCTTTCTCGATTACCATGATCAAAGTCAGATTTGAAGAAATTACTATTAAAGGAGAGCATTGGTATTTAAGGAAGAGTGTAAGAAATGATAATACAAATTTACACACTATTGGCCAAATCTTAAAAGCCAGTAGCTTTTTAGTTCAGTTCAATTAGAGTAATATCTAATGGAACAAGGGTTATTTGACAAAACTCGTAATTTGGAAAAGAAGTCGGATGATGAGCATAATAGCCAGCAACCTCCTCCAAACTCCGATAACATACCAGGGAAGGAAAGTTCTAACCAAACAGATTTAACCCTCCGAGGGTTGGAAGCAAGTCTTTTTTTCTGCTGCATCGTGCGATTTCTTAGTACTTTTATAGCGTTGGATCATATTATATTAATAAAGCTTTGCATACAAATAACTTTTCGCTTTGCTCAACGTTTGCAAATGTTGCATCTAAACAGTGATTAAAAAAATATTTATATAGTCGGAGGGTTAATATGTGTACTAGACAAACAGATGCAGTGCATCTTTGATGGAAAGGAATTATGAAATCACACCCCCTACGCATCGAAAACCGACGTCTTATCAGGAGGATAAATTGATGCCGCGAGTACATTCAAAGATAATATCATTCATGATTATATTTAGTGAACATTGACTACTGATTAAAATCGCTGAATTTTTATATAAATTGATTATTTTAAACGAGAATACTTTACTTCCATGTTATGGTATCGAAGTTGAAGAGTCAGTCTCAGCCGAGCAACGAAACAAATAGAAAATTCTTTTCTTGAGAATGGTTGATTACACTATTGTTTCTTAGTCTTATGCATTTTGTGTACGCTTCAAAAAAAGATATAGGAAATTGTTTACAAAGTTCTAATGTAAGCCATCTGAAAAGGCACTATAAATTGCTTAGAAATATTTCTACTAAAATCTAATTGGCTAAGTGTTCAATCTTAGATTTATAAAGTGTATATATTAGCAAATACGAAAATTTATATATAAATCGCAAAATTCAAAGAAATATTTTTATCTCATTAGTTGGAGCTTCATTTGCAGATAGTTCGCATTCAATATTTTAAATGTTAATTATATTTTGAATAAAAACCAAAAAAATTCAAATCGGAAAATTATATGTTTTATACATGAATATTTTATAATGCTATGACAAGAATAATAAATATTTTCATACAATTTTCTTACCATTTTTGCAAGATAGATTTCTTGTAAGAATTTAGTGAGCAGGTTTTATAGTTTATTTTTACTATGTTTTTTACAGCAAACAAAATATGTAAAATGTCTTAAAATAGAACAGATTAAATGAATATGTTTCGTTTTCCGCAAATTTAAAAAATACATACTTGAAAACTATACGTAGCAGATTTATCAGGAAATTTGTATTGTAAATTCTCAGTACATAAAATCAAGAAATAAAATAGTAAAAATAGGATTTGATGTTGGATACCTCGATGTGTAAATCATTTCTTAAGACACTTTTCCTTAAGCTATGGCACTTACATTTAAGCAAAGAAAATTTCATTAAAAGTGGGTTGCAGGCAATTGATTTTATTCGAAATTAAAATATTGGAAGATAATTTCACAAGTATAAATGTTTCGATTAAATATATGACATTATAAATATAAATTGGTAAAAACTTTTATTTTCAGTTAAAACTATTTCCTGTTTACTTTGTATTACCATGCATGGAATGGCGACAAAACACAGTTTGTTTCTGTTATCCTTAAGTTTGCTACACGATTCCAATCAGGTACTTTGATATACAATTTCCAGCTCTCAATTACCAAAAATAATTTATGATTCTTATTACAGATTCTCATTAAAGGTCGATACATTCTTTTGAATTCCTTCAACAGAAACCTTATAAGAAATCGGCTTGAAGATCCTTTCTGTATGACAAACCCAATGATTTTTCTTTTCAATATCTAAACTGCGTCGCATGAGACAGTTCCAATTAAACAATACCTCGTTTCTTATTTCTACTGAAGACGAGATGAATTTTCAGCAATTACCAATACCCATTAATTAAGGATATCCCCTGGGGTACTCCTAATTGAAAGAAAAGATGGCCACCATTTTTTGCTATGGATCTTGTCGTCGATGTGATTTCCCGTGGGGTATCATAAATGTAGAAGTCTCATTATCTTGAATGAAGCGCATCCGATAGAATGAATAGGCTTAAAGGATGGAATCAGAAGCAGGAGAAGCAATTTCAGGTACTAATAAGGAAGTTACTGAGTGATCAAGATGTGCTTAAAGAGACAGTTTGTGGAACGAAAGCATGCCATGATGCAAAGTAATGGCTAGTAATGAATGTAAACTAGAGTAAAAATATATCTAATTCAATTTGTTAGCTTAACAGTAGTTTTATAAAAGTTAACAAGAGAAATTCTTCTCCTGGTCATTTTTTTGTTAGTCGATTGAACAAAGCTAAGTATTTTCTGTTTATTTACAGGTTTGTGCTTGAATAGGAAATTTTCACGAATAAAAAAATATATTACGGTGTAAAGTAATATTCTTTATTAATAAAAATGAAAGTGGTTTTCATGCTATAAAAATTCAAATTACTGACTAGATTTCCTTCAAATGTTCTGCTCACAAATACTATTTAGCATACGAAGAGGTTTGTAGAAGGATTCGTGAGAATTAAAAATTAACATTTTTATTTATTTAAATCTACGATTCCTTACATAGAAAAGATTATTTTACGTTTAATGTTGCCATTCCTCTGAATAAAACCATTATTGATATTTTTAAATCAAATTAATTTGAATTCGAGTTGCCACTGACAGTGTTTAATTTTATGTCATTCTATAAAATGTACTAACTTATAGAAAATGCAACTGACAAAGGTTTTTAAAGAGTGTTTGATATCGTCTGTAGTTTCCTGAGAATTTCCGATAGTCAAAAATTGTTTGGTTGAAATGATATTCTCAATTTAATTAAATTAAAGTGGTAAATAAAGGATTTTCTGCATAACGATATTTTATAAAAGTATTTTTAAAGAAATATTTTTTACCTTAAGTTTTTTTTCTATGGATTTAAAAAAAATCGTATATTTACGTGCGCGTTGGCCTTTAAACGAGTATCAAATTTAAATAAATTTCTTGATTATGATTAAATTTTTTGACATAAGCATTTACATCACGTAGCTGCAAAGAGCTAATTTGCCGACCCTATAAGGCTTTAAACCCATGTGACGAGTTGGTCGACGCGGTTATTTTTTTAACATTTGATAGCTGTAACCTCTGACAAGTTATAAGTATTCGTAAAGTTATAAGAACGTAAAATAATGAAGCACAAGTTCCATGGCATTTAATTCAAGAACGAATTTTTTAATGATAAAAACTATGTTTACATGTAAAAAGCATTAAGATAACCACTGGATGGCCTCACAAAACTTATTTATTACTAAAATAATGGCAATTGGGACAGTACAGGTTAAGTCAAACACTGCAACAGGCTCGTGATGATACTAGCTATTTAACCGGGTATGCCAACCAGCCCGGCTACCAACCTTGAAGCAACTCTTGTGATCGTTCAGTTGAAAATATATGCTCAGACATAAGTGTTCATAGACAGGAACTTCGGAATTTCATGCATCTCAGATTGAATTTGAAAACACTACTGATTTTAATGAACGTTCTTTATTGAACGAAAAGTCTCTTGACTGAACGGGATACATTTTTCCCCGATGATCTAATGCAAATGTACGAAAATATTCTTATCCACAGAAACTGACTAGAAAATAGAAATCAGCTTAGATATAAGCTAATAATTTACTCAACGATTATTTCCAAGCTAACCGGAAGATTAAAGATGCATGAGAAGTTTTTGTCATGTCATAATTTTTGTTCGAGGAAGTGATTTCATGGAAAATTCATTCATATTTTTGAGTTTTTTTAAACTTAATTCCTTATGTGGTGCTCGATTATAGTTATTCAATAAATAAACCTTCACCAAAGAGTATTTAATTCATTAAGTTATTAAATTAATGTCATTCAAGTTAACTCGATAACTGTATTTACTAGCAATTTTCTTATTTATTTTTAGCTTATTTCAATAAAATATCCAGTTTATGCATATTTAATTCAGATTATGAGTCTTCACAAAAAATGGCGACATAGAAGCAGTCATTAAAAAACTAAAAAAAATCCGAAGGAAATGGAGATTAACAATGTATAAATGACTTAGTATAAAATGCAGAATAATTGTCCAGTAAACAAAAGGAGAAGACGTTTCTGTAGAAGAATAGGTTTTTTTCTTTACGTTCCAAGGATTTCTTATAGTTATCAAAGGAACTCAGAGTAATTCTCACATTTCTTTAATTTCCACACACGTAAGTGAATTAAAATTAAAACCTCTCATGACTATTTTCATTAGAAGCGTTTCCAATTTTGTAGACGATTTTAGTTTTGTAACCCCGAGATGCAGACGGAGTTCAACAGCTCAACGCATGTCACCGATCGGAAACCGCCAAAGCAGAGAGACTCGATGTCCATTGCCTAAAACGGTTGTATCTTCCTGAACTACTATATCCATTTATAAATAATTTCATTTTTGTTTGCTCTGAATTAATTGCTGGAATTGTGTGTGGCTTGGTGAAGTAAAGAAGGATTGAAACTTATAGTCTCTCCCTTCTTAATTAATGACATCACACTTGTTAACAGGCCCGACCATCACGGAAGGGACACCACGAGTAGGTAGATGAGAAACCGCCGGATAAGTAAGCGGGTTCTCCCTTCACCTGAGTATATAGTAATAATTCGGGTTGAGTTACCTTCCACCGATGACGACATTCTACTACCTCAGTATACGAACAATGGCAGATATAGTTCTTGATGGACAGGAATGTCGAGAAAAGGCAGGAGTAGCTCAGTTTTCCGATTCCCATGGCTGATTTTAGCCGATTGATCACGATTGAGCCACGCTTTGAAAGGACACCACTTCTCAGTGCAATCTAATCTGCTCCATTCAGTGTTGCAACTAAGGTGTGGCAGGGGTGTCATTACCAAAGAGTGCAAAACTGAAGTTAATAATTTAAGAAAGAAGGAGTGTTTTTGCTTAGCTCTAAATCCTTACAACTTTAAAACCTGGAAGAAATTCATGCATACAGTGAACCTGATGATACCAGCTAAATTTGGAAAGAGAAACTTGATAATTTGGTACTTTTAAAATATTTATGTCGCTGGAACGGTGTACAATAAATCATTAAATTTTGTAGAAACCTGGCTATAAAGAGAAATCGATTAATCTCTACAGAGTGTCCAAGCGCATGCATGAAAAAATGTTACAGAAGTGGTCTCCATTGACTGCTCCTTCTAAATATTGTGACATATTGTTAGGAAATAGTTTTATTTCCGTTTTCATTCAGCAGCCAAATACAACACCCTTCTGGTTAGCAGGAATGCACGCTCTTTATTGATAAATTTAAAAAGTATACGTTTGAAAGAATTTTATTTGAAAGATAAGAATGAAATTCAAATAAATAGTAATACTATGCTCATTAAAATCGTAATATGTTCTGAAAATTCTATACGGATTTTAGATATCATTTTACAAGAAAACAAATTGCAATTATTCTATCCGAACAGATAAAAAATTTATTTATAAAATTTGTGATAGCATATTTACATTAAAATTAAGAAAAATGAGAACGTTTTCCTCATTAGTTAATTGGAAACAATTGAAGTCTCAAGTAAACTTGGCTTTATAATGCCGTGACTGCTTTGAAGTTGAAACTTCGAGAGTGTAGGCAAGTGACACACGGAATATATAAAAAATACCAAGAACAAGTCTAGTAGATAAACCATGTCAAATACAATAGACCTGTTTTAACAGACGTTGCGTGTGCCTAAAGGTAATGTCTTTCAAGAACTATTTTATTGTTACCAAGATATTCAGGTCCTTTTGACAATGATGGGTGTTAGCAGCCATAACAAACAATGAAGTGCCCCCCCCCGTTGGAACCAACAAAAGTAGCTTTGATCTTTCAGTATTTCTTTGCTTATACTGGTTTCCAAATCGGACCAATCTCTCGTTTGAATTGGACATTTGTAGGTTAAAATTAGAAAACACGAGAATATAATATGTTTTCAAAATTAAAAATGATAGAATAAAATTTTATATTTTTTCTTTAAATATGATGGCAATGCATTAAATTAGACTCGAATAAAATATAAGCTGCCATATTTTTAAGAATCATTCACTAGCGGTATAAACAATAAATTTTCTTACAATCGTTAAGAAACAAGCAAGATAATGTTATACTCGATAACAGCCAATTCAAACCAACATTAAATGAGATCAAAATTTTTCAATGTGAATTCAAAAATTTCTTTTGGGGGCGATTGAATAATCCGCAAATCAACATCAGAAGCGTATGAATAAATGTTTCCTGCATTGAAGTTTGCCAAACAGATTGCATGAAATTCAATTTTTTCAAAAAATAAACGACAGATATGGGTAAAATTAGACAACGAGAACTGATTATACTAATTTTAAAAAGCAATTGGTTGCCAATTCTCAGAAAAAGTACTTGTTTTTAAGATAAAAGTATTAAAAGATCACTAAAGTTTCTTCAAATCTCAAAATCGGGCAAGATTTTATATTCAGAATAAAATTTTAAAAAATGAATATATTTAAAGCACTGGAATCAGCAAATTGCATTTCTAGTTTGGAAAAACATTAAAATATTTAATGTGCATTTTATTGATCTAATAATCTATTGATAATGATTGTTTTATTGGTCTATATAGGCGACTCGGGACAATTTACAAAAAAAATATTTATCTACAGCAGCTGTTGCATACATAAAACATGAAGCAAATATTCAGAAAAAAACATTTTCAATATTGGATCTGCGAATTTCATTTAAAAAAGTTTTTTTAAATAGTCTGTTCAATTTCATGATTTGATTGGGGGAGTTTAAGCGATTTCTAACACTCATATCTGGAATAGACATTCATTTTTTCTGATAAATGACCACCGACTGTTTTCAAAATTATTATAATCAATGCTATTTGACCGATTCTACCCACATCTGTTCATTATCTTAAGTTAAATTTAACGTAACCTGTTTCCCAAATTTCAATACAATAAAATATTTATTAACCTACCAACATGCCCGCTTATGTAGGAAATACTTATATTCTATCATAAGATGCGCAATACAAGTTAATAAATTTAAGTGAAATTTTTATTTATATAATCTTTATTAACTTCATACTAAACAAAGATTACATACAATAAAAGTCGTATTTATTTTTTAGAGACAAATATGTATTACGATGCAAGTATATCTTGCATACGCACCCCCGCTGGAAGGTAAACATGTTTTAGGTATTGGCTTGTGGATTATTCAGTCGCCCACAAAAGACCATTTTTAATTCAAAATTTTCATATCATTTAGTGCTCTTTATATTTGTTATTCCATGTTATTTTAATAACTTCTGAAATTTTTCTCCATGAACAGTTATAAATAACACCATTTGATTATTTTTAACACGCTGGGTGAGTTTGTCTCATTCCAGCGATTCGCACCTACTATCTAATTAAATGGTCCCTTCTCTACTTTAGTTAAGAGATAGCAAAGAAGGAATCGTCTAATTACATAGAAGGTTCGAATCTCATGCGAGAGTCAAGAATATTGCAGAGCCCATTTTATTCACGTCAGATTTAATGTGTTATCGTCTTATTTAAAGAAACTGCATTCTGAAATTATTTTCTCAGGTTTTGTAATTTTTGCTTTTAAATACCACTTCCTAGCGAGTTCTGTGTTATATTGATGTGCTATACAGAAGGCTAATATAAACGAACTTGATATTTTTGACCACAAAGCTAGTTTTGGTTAGTATCGAAAAAACGCCTACATATTGAATGTTTGCCACGTATAATTGTCTGTGGGGCCCAAAAAATAGAAACAAAATGGTGATGGAAAGCCTTCCTTTTTAGAAACATGCAAGTATAGACGTTATTAACACATTTGAGGCATTATAAGGGGATTTTATTATGATACCTTGCATTGCTTTTTATCAATATTTTCGAAGCTGAATCCTCAAGCAGCTTATGGCACCCAATGCCTTGACTGAAAAATCTGAAAATGAATAAGTGAACTATTGGTACCATCTTTTCCGCAGCGAGTCTAATCTAATATCGAAAAAAAGAGTCATTTCGACCAACCCTAAGAACCACGAAACCCAGCATCTAGTAGTTAGCATCAAATGGAAATATATTATTAAACAGGAGACACAAAAGTACACTATCTTTAAATTTAGCAACTTCTAAATTTCGGGAAAAAATTTGGTTTGCCATCTTATTTTAGAAGCAGCTCAGAAAGCATTTTCGGACAAACTCCGTAGTTTTAAACTGTGGTCAAACTACTAGGTGTCTGGAAACGGTACCTCCCAAATTTCAAACTTTGACACCACATCAATGTTAAGATTAAAATCCCCAATGGCTGATCAGTTTAAAGATGCACTAGACCCGTGTTCACAGCGGATCTTTGGTGGAATCGCGTATGTGTCTCGAGATCCTGAAGCAGAGAATAAGGCAGGTCACTACGATCGATCTTACTGCAAGTGACTGAATTTTGACTTTAAAAATTCAAGGATGTTAAAGATTCTTTAACTTTCTAAAATTTTTTAAGCGTTTCAGATTAGAGTAAGAACATACTTTGGCATTTAGTTTACTTAAATGTTTGCACAATTACTCAATAACATCTTCAAATCTTAGCATTTATAATCATTACTAAAATGAATGAACAACAAGAAATGCATTCCAAGAACAATGTATTTCAACATCTTATTTATTAAGACACTAATAAAGAAATACAACATTGTTTTAAAGGTTCTTCAGTTTCACAAAATTTTGATCTCCAGATCACATGAATTAAGTTTCAGAAACATTCACATTGTTTCTATTAACCCTTTCAAGTTCACTACATGTTTCTTTTTTAAAATTACTAAATTTCAAAAATGAATATTAGACATTTATCTTATAAATATTGAAAGGAAAAAAATTAGCATTTTTATTTTGAAGAAATTTGTGGCGTCGCAACGAAACCAATGAAAAGTAACAGGCTATTTTCCTCCGAATGAGTTATTGAAATGTAAATTAAATACATAATTTTAAATTTCAAGTATACGCGACTATTCAGGATATTCAACCTTTAAAAAATTCAACATTTTTGAAGATCGAATTTTAAAAAATATCAATTTGTGCAAGAACCCTCATCATTTTGTTTGTCTTGGTGTTCAAAAGCAATTTAGCTCAAGAAGTGCCGATATTTTCATTAATACTCACGGTATTGAACTGGAATTTCTATACAAGTTAGCCTATATATACCACTCTTAAGTTATGAAAGAAAACATTATGCTACGTCTCGCACATGCGCAGTAAAAAATGCTCAGTATGTGGTTTCAATGCAAAACCAATGAACGTGAAAGGGTTAAAGAATGAGAGTAAGGTACATAAAGCAAAGCATTTTGCTCGCCACAATGTTTTAACAGGCAAAATCCACTTGCAATGGATGAAAAATATTCTATAACGTGTGCCCAAATGAAAAAGACTTGTTCCGGTGTCGTGTCTAATCGCAGTGGGTTAATGTGTTTACCAGCAGAGCATGCACTTTGACAACCAGGCTGCATGCATTCAGAAAAGATCACCAAGTCTAAGTCCAGAAACGTATTAAGAAGTTTCTTTATCGATGAAGACTATTCGTTGTCTAGCTGCTACGAAGTGAAAAAGTTGACGGTCAGCGGAACTGCACCACATTTCAATGGCTTGTTTAAGACTGATCAAGCAAATTCAAAGGTAAGCTTTCGAAAGAGACTGCTGTTCCAGGTGAACGTCAGGTCGCAAGTGAGAAAGAAAACCCTCGACCTGCAATCA
This sequence comes from Araneus ventricosus, assembly GCA_013235015.1. Lineage (NCBI taxonomy): Eukaryota > Metazoa > Arthropoda > Arachnida > Araneae > Araneidae > Araneus > Araneus ventricosus. The sequence continues at coordinate 125,974 of BGPR01003170.1, read as the reverse complement.
GAATTTCGATGGGTTTTCTTTCAACATCCTCCGCACATCCAGGATATCTCCCAAGATGATGCGGGATCTTGGGACCCTTAAATAAATGATAGAAATGTCAAGAGTGCGCATATGTCAAGTTCAAGACACCGCGGAAAACTAGATCCATTAGCAAGCCACGAATTTCTACTGAAGTCATTTACTCCTTAAGTGTGGGTATGGCTAGTATTTGTCCAATAATGTCAATTATGTGTAGGTATGTTACAGATGTCCAAAAAATTCTTTAGATATACCAGTACTCTCCTTTCCATTTGGGCACACGTTATTTAACAAAAAGACAAAGTCAAATAAAGTTTAGAATATATTGGATTTGTTGATGTATTTCTAAACATTAAAATATTCAAGTTGTAATGCAATTCAATTCAAAATGATTTGAATGACTGGTCTCGAAAGGAAATGCACTAAAACATGAAATACGAGAGGATTGTTAATAGAAGGTCAAAAACAAAATCCGTTTAATTCCTTTCACACGTTTCAGTTGAGTAATTCCACAGTATGTAGACTGCCATAACTAAATTTTTCTGTTTAATATTTCGGCTGCGAGTTTAAAGTTCACAGAATTTTCATTCTCTTTACAATGCATATCAGCATCGCATACAAATGAGCCTTTAAAATCAAACGAATTTAATAATTAAATTTAAAATATTCATAAATTTTACTCCGATGTTGGAAATTTGATTTAGAAATTCATTAAAATATTGAATGTCTAGCTTAAAATCTTGCTTTTCCTAATTTTTTTATCTTTATTTTACAAAGAACTATATAACTGATGAAAATTAAATGGTAGGCTATTCTTTTATTTAGTAGTTGATTTTTTGCCCCGAGATAAAAATAGTAAAGTAGACATTTTAAAAATTTGCTGCTTCTAAATTACAATAATGTACTCAAAATTCACTCAACCGATATGAACATCAAATATTATATCTTCGAAAGCAACTGACTCCCGTTTTAGTATGAAATGAAATATTCTTGTAATTGAAATAATCATCAGCATACTACAGAAGGCTAATGCAAATACTTAAATGCAGCTTAGATGGCAATTAACGAGTTAACTATTCCTTGTTTTGGCAATAAAGAAGTGAGAATTCGAGGGGCACACGGAACTCAACGCTATACTTTCACAATAAAATCCTTGGTCCTAGGAAGAACTTTTGCTTGTGTGGCAGTTAAAATTTTAATATTGGTTTGTATTATAAACGCATTTTATCTTGGAAAATCTGTTCTGGTTTCCAGAACAGATTTTGGAAGATTCCTTTAAGTTTAGGGAAATAATTATCGACGAGATCGACAGTTCCCTCATATAGAGCAACAGAGAAAAAACTTACATTTTTCTAGATGGTGTGCATTTTTAGAGAAACATAATTAGATTCATATAATTTAATTAAAAGTTGATTATACAAGTTAATGTTTTGTTGAGAGTGCTTCAAACTATCTGGAAATTAAGCTATTTTAAAGATAATACTCATAATATTTAGTGATTCAAGATATAAAAACTTAGAAATACAGTATTTCAAAACAGTAATTAATAGTGCAAACCGGCCAAAGGCCTTTCATATATTTGAATTAAGTGTTTAATATATAAACTTCAGTTTTAAAAGCTTCTGAAAACGGGTCCTAATATTTAAAATATTCTTTTTAAATGGAAACAATGAATATATTTTGAGAGTAATATATACTACTGCACTATAAATTTATTCAAATAAAACAACTTTATTTACAATGGGCTGAAGCCATTTGATGTGGGTGGTAAACACATTAGAATAATCTGAGAAAATTCTTGAATTCATAAACACAAGACGATAATAAGTAGGAACTATATACAGAAATTTCAAGACACAAAGTAGAGATTATACCCTATTAACACAAGATTCTCTAAAATATTCATAAGATATCTTTACAATGTTAATGACATTCAGAATATAGTAGAAACATCGTGGGGATATATTACAATATTGTGTGTTAATAGGGTATACACAAGTGGAATACAGGATTTAGAAATAGTTATCGATGCAAAGCATTCATAATGTATGCATAGATTTGTATAAATAAAATACACAAAACTATTCACATAAGAGTTTATACACAAGATCCTGCATATTCAAAATATTTGCAGTATCTGACAAATAAATTCAGTTTAAAAACAGTTTTGAAATTCTTATTAGTGTACTAAACAGCAGAAAATTTTCTACTTTTTAAATATTGAAATAAATTTTGCTCAAATTCATTACCACATGGCACCACTTATAAGGAATGAAATTTTACTTAAATTAATGGTATACAGATAATTAAGCTCTCGAAATATTAAATTAATATATTGTCATTGAAAGCACAGAAGTATACAAAATTTCAAAACACTAGCGCATCAGCAGGCAACTGAAAAAAAATCCTTTTCAAAATTCTATCTTTACAAATATGAAATTAAGCTAAGTTAAGCAACAGTAATAAAACAAAGTTTTTTTATTCATAGATCTCAGTATTTCATTTAAGACTGGGTGATGTACCTCCTAATCGTTTGAGTGCAATCTTCAACTGCTTCTTATCTTTAGAGCTAAATTGTGCAAATTTCTGTAGCCATGTTACAATATTGTGCCATAACCATGACATGTGAAAAAGCGAATATTCATTTGCACTTAAGGAACAAGACATCAGCCATCATCACTAACAAGAAACAGCCCAAAAAGACCGAAATTGTCGTTTCAAAATGGGAAAAAATACGAATATTCATCAGTCGCCTAATTCCGACTTCTCAATAAGAAGTAAATAACCAACCTCAAATAGATCGTCATTCCTGATCTGAAATGATTGACAAGGTCTTAAAGTTTCCATGATGTACCGCAATATTTTCCATACAAGACTACAAATTGACAAAGACTTGAAATTAAAAATAGCTTGAAATAAATAGACGAGACCAAGAAATAATCTTCGCACAGATGTTAAGACTAAGGTGTTATGTACAAGAGTTGGATGTGGAGATGAAGCTAGTGAACCAAAATAACCAAGATTACAGAAACTCGAGACAATTTACTAGTCATGTCAGTATAAGGATATGCAAAATACGCGAATAGATTTTCAATAATACTGACATTCAAAAAAAATTTAGATTTCAAGCGTTTCAGATGGGACTTAAGATGGACGAATTTTCAAAAAAGAATATAGCTGACACCTAGTTAGACGACATCCAACCTCACCGACAGTCATTTTTCAGCAAGACTGAGGAACCCAATTTCGTCACCTGCAGTCTTTACAGGTAAGAGATCAAATGCACCAGAATGTAATCATCTTTGCTTACATATTTAATTCGGCAATGATTCACATGCCAAACCTCAAATAGGCTACCCTCCGACACTGCGACAAGTTATCTCCAGTGCAAACCAGAAAACAACTCATCTTGACTGCTAGACCTTTCAGATCTATTAGTTGTCAGGCAAGATTAAAAGTGATGAATGATTGGAGACTGGCTTCCGTCTCCAAGAGCGACAGTTGCAACGCAATTCGAATGATTTATAGGTGGGGCAAGTAATTTTATTCTCTTCTATTCCGCTTATTTAAGGAACACGCAATACCCGAAGAAGTATTTTGCAATTGTCAATTGCATGTCCAGATGAACAGCCGATTTTTTTCTTCGCTAAAGAATATACGCATCTATCGATCACGGACTTGCGTTAAATGCAAGACTTTAACCCCTTAAGGATCGTATTTTTTTTCTATCTTAATAAGATTAACCTTCTGTTTTGGAAAGGGGCCTCGTTTCCATTCATTCTCCTTTACGAAGAAATTCAGTGTTTTCGAATTGATGATACTATCTACGGATATTATCACTCGGGGCAGGAGGGGTCACAATCAAACTGACTAAGAAACACTCGTTGAACTGTAATAAAAGATTAACATTTTGCAAACTGCAGAACACAGAAGGCAGTGGCCTAGAAAGGTGTAGGCAGTACTGATGGCCTAGGAACTGGTCTTGGGAGGGGGGCTCCATGATGACCAATTATTAATGTATTACTTCGAGTTCTAAAGTGATTTTAAATAAAAATGGCATGCGATTTTATTTAACCTTCCAATAAGATGCCACAACCTATTTGGGATATTTATTATTATTTCAATCTATTTAAGATGGTAAGAGATACTCGAGACATTTAAGCGTGTCCAGATGATTTTTGAATTTAAAGTTGCTACATTGACCTAAATACGGTTTTAAATAGCAAAGATTCTGCAATTCGAAAAACGTGTCCGACTCGCCATTGTAAGCGAAGGGGTTGATTTAGAGTCCTGCAGGCACAACAAATTGGGACGACGGTTATTGGGATGGATGCATAGTTAACAAAACTGAAAACGGCTATGGATCTGTAGTCCGTGTGCTGCATGAAAGTTTGTAAACAGAGGACGGGTTAAGAAGCAACTCGTCTGACAGTGGTGCAAAATTCACCAACGGCTTTCAAATTTCCCACAATAAACATTCTTAGCATTAAAGGGCTCTATCTCGAAAATACAACGAGATGGTCTACGACGAAAGAGGAGTGTTTGAGGGGGACGCCGACTTGGGGAACGCCATCGTCATCACACGGTGTTGTAGAATTACGAAATCCGTCATCCAATACCCCTTCCACAATACAGAAACGAGAATATTACCGATCTCGGACAGTTGGGTGTGTCACGACTCCAATGCATTCTTTCCGCCGAATAAAAAGGCTTGTTAATTAAATAAGATTAATTTTATATTAGTATTACTAAGTGTAAAAGAGTATTTGATTTCATAGCCGTGTCGTCCTCTAGATAACCTGCGTTATGTCCCGAAAATAACTTACTTTTTAAATTGGAATTTGTAAACGTTGGAACTTATTAGTTCAAATATCAGGGAGCTGGAAGTGCGAGAGCGAGTTCTAGACATCTTGTTGCATCTTTTGTAGGTATATCCAAAATGAAAAACTAAACCATTTTGAAAATAAAAACCATATGGCGCTCACATTATACACTTAATATTACTGCATGACGTCATTAAACGTTCTATTGTAAGGGATGAAGTGAATTCAGGTCCGTTCGTAAAACATTTGCAGAAATTTGAAGCCATCCCTTGTTTTAAACGACTTATCCGTGGCAGTCTCGTTTATTCGAAATAATGGAGCTTCATCGGACGGCTCAGCGTTGCACATTTCGCATGATAATCGATAACGGTTTCTTTCAATTGGACTTCCCAAACGGTAGATGCAAGTGCACTGATTGACTATCGCCACCAGGTATCAATCTTTGCGATTTCATTATGTATTGTCTCTTAAAGCATGCGGCGTTCCGAAAATGTTCCATAATGCTCGTAAAACTAAAGATCAGCCGACATGATCGCACAATTTCTAAAGCTCTCGTGCTGAATATTTCTTCTAATTTCGTACTTTTTCCATATCTGACTGGCATATCGCGAACATTTCAGCAACATCTGTAAAACAATTTCTAGCTCGTATTTCAAACAATTAGCCCTTTTGAAAGTCGGCTTGAAGAGAGAACCGAATTTGCATTTTCCTTTCAGCTATCATTCCTTACTCGACATCCAACAGAATCCATTAAAAGCCGTTTTGAAATCTCATCCCTACTATCTACATGCCCATTTAGGAATTCTCCATTCCACTTCAAGGCATACAACAATGAAAACTGGAATTGAAAGCGACACTTTTTTGCTGGCATTATCTTCGTCACTCTGCACTATGCTCAACTCTGCACTCAATCTGGAATATACGACTCTTCTGAAAGTTAACCAGGGCCTAGAGTTACTCTCTTCGTCAATAATATTTTGTGATTTCACATGCTAATTCAAGATCTCTCAGTCGTAATAAGTTTCGAATACTCCCAAAAGACATTTCCAACATATAAATTTGAATTATAGCGGTTTCGTAAATTTTAGATTACTGATCAACTCTCCGGAAAAGTTAGTCAGTAATCTTGGTACGTAAAAAATAGCTCTATTTCACATGGCAGACACACACGGGTCAGGGACTTCGAGTCCCTATCTCAAATAGGAATATTCATTTACCGTCAACATAAAATCCGAAGAATGAGTTTGCCCGTACGAAATATTTAAAATATTGACTTCAAGTTTAGAATTTTATTTAATTTCGAAAGCGCAATGTCTTCTGAGGAATATAATGAAACTTAAAAAGGGAAGATTCCTTAAACCGTTCACTGTTGTGGCTCGCTTCCAAGAGATGGAATTTAAAAATTATTTCAGAGTTGAGACATTTTCCAGAGAAAGGAAGCATCTTTTCAGCTCCGCCGCAGACTATTTCGCGTGCTTGTGGAGTCATGTTCCAGATTGATTGCAGAGTTGGGCATAATGCAGAGGAAGGAAAATAAGGTCAGCAAAAAAAGTATAGCTTTCAATTCCAGTTTTCACTGTTGTATGCCTGGAAGAGGATTGTAGAATTCCTAAATGGGCATATTGACAGTATAGTTGAGATTTCAAAACGGCTTTTAATGGATTTCGGATTCTGTTGATGTCGAATAAGGAATGATAGTTGAAAGGAAAATGCAAATTCGGTTCTCTCTTCAAGCCTACTTTCAAAAGGGCCAATTGTTTGAAATACGAGCTAGAAATTGTTTTACAGATGTTGCTGAAATGTTCGCGATATGCCAGTCAGATATGGAAAAAGTCCGAAATTAGAAGAAATATTCAGCGCGAGAGCTTTAGAAATTGTGCGATCATGTCGGCTGATCTTTAGTTTTACGAGCATTATGGAACATTTTCGGAACGCCGCATGCTTTAAGAGACGATACATAATGAAATCGCAAAGATTGATACCTGGTGACGATAGTCAGTCAGTGCACTTGCATCTACCGTTTGGGAAGTCCAATTGAAAAAACCGTTATCGATTATCAAGCGAAAAGTGAAACGCTGAGCGGTCCGACGAAGCTCCGTTATTTTGAATAAACGAGCCCTTCACGGATAAGTCGTTTAAGACAAAGGATTCACTTCAAATTTCCTCAAAATTTTAACGAACGCCTCTGAATTCACTTCATCCCTTACAACAGAACGTTTCATGACGTTATGCAGTAATATTAAGTGTATGTGATCCATATGGTTTTTAGTTTCCAAATGGTTCAGTTTTTGACTTCGGATATACCTACAAAAGATGCAACAAGATTTCTTTAACTCGCTCTCGCACTTCAAGCTCTTGATATTTGAAGTAATAACTTCCAACGTTTGCAAATTTCATTTTAAAAAGTGTTATTTTCAGGACATCACGCAGATTATCAAGATGATAACACAGCTAACAAATCAAATACACTATTTTCAATCCCAATGTAAAATTTAATCTTGTTAATCAAATAACTTTTTAAGTTGGCATGGCAAGAAAGAACGCGGGAATGGTAGTTAAAAATATTGTAATCAACCTAGACTCACACTGGAGGTGTCTGGAATGGAATATTAACAACTCGGATACCCGACTTTCTGGCATCGGTAATATTCTCGATTTTCATAGCGGAAGGGGTATTGGATGACGGATTTCGTAATTTTGCAACACCGTGTGATGACTATGGCGTCTCCCTAATCGGAATCCCTCCCAAACTTTTGCGTCGCAGACCGTCTCGTTATCTTTTCGAGATAGTCCTTTAATATAAATGTTGCTTATTGTTAGAAAATTGAACGTGGGGGGGGGGGGGGCGAAGTTAGCTGCAGGATGTATTTTCTTTACACTTTGCTTTTAGTGCATATTCTGCATGAAGTAGCATTTACGGTTCTTAAAGTAAATTTTTACGGACTAGTCTGAAAGATTAGTTCAAAGTGTATGAAGCAAATTAAAAATATTAAACTTTTGCATTTGAATTTTTTCAAGTTTATAAACTAGTTCTGTAGAAGGTTAGAATGCTGCTCCGGATCACTTTCGAAAATCCTTAAGTATTTCGCCGATAAATCTGTTCTTGTAACAGTGTATACATGTTTTAGAGACTAGCTTTCAATCTTTTATACCGATACCCATTTGATATTACTAACACTCAAGTTTTAGCAAATTGAAAACATAGACTGATCTTCATATTCGTGCATGCTATTTTTAAATATACTTTAAACATTATTGAAAATAGAAAGCTATATTCGAGAATCCGTTCGGTCACGATAGTGTTAGTTGCTTAGAAAGACGTTTTCGGAAATGGGAAGGAGAGACGAGAGGAATTGGGCAGGCGATATGGAACCGAGCCTGTCATTTAACTTTCAAAAAGTGTTTAAATTTTAGTAATGCTGTGCGTGTTTAGATCGTATACAACCGTTTAACAAAAAATTGCCTCATTTTCATTTCTGAATAGCAGTTTCAATGAAATATCAAGCAAATATTCTTAGGAGCATGAATGATTGGTTGACATTTACATTTAATTTTGAGCCCATATAAATGGCTATTAATTTCTTGAAGGATACCGATACATTTATGGACACATTTAGTTTGAATTTTTCGCATTTATTCCAGTCACTCAATTTTCATGCGACTGATTTCCATGAAGCCATATTCCTTATTTAACATTCGATTCCAACTACAATTTGATCTTCGGCTCCATGTCAGGTCACGTCAGGTTTCTATTGTTTTTCCGATTAAAATCCCTTGGAGATCTGCATTTTACATTCAACCAATTGCTTTAACGTATGGGCATTGTTGGTACACGAGCACCAATGTTTATTTTCTAATTCACTAAATTACAATTCTACAATACCTTTCACCTCTTAATATGTATAAGGAATTATTTCTGCATTTTCTGGAACTTTTCTTTATTCGACCAGTACCGAAACAAGTAAGCGATGCTATACTGGTGATCTGCTATTATATTCGATAAACATGTGAAAATCTTTCATAATAAAATGCAAAATATCAAGCAGCCTTTCTTTCGGATATTTCGAAGACATAACCCGACGTCGCATGGGGAGCATGAAGCTTATAGAAACGCGTAGTAAAAGAATGAAATGACATTGAATAATCATGAGGCGTGTACTACATTACAGCACAGAGACGTAAATCAGTAGAAATAAATGTTGAATACCAATTATAAGATAATTTCCTGTAGTTCCAATGAAGTGAAGAACCTATTATTGATTGGTTATGTGAAATGGCAGATTGTCATAGGAACAAGTTTAAGCCAGTTTGAAGTGTACAGAGAGTAGAACTTGCGACAATATGAGCGATAGAATCTCAAGGCATCTGTCCCTCCTACGCCAAAACACCTGAAACTTTTTGCAAAATTCATATTTTGAAAACTGATCAGTTATTTGATGCAAAATCCATAAAATTACCTAGATATTACTACCTTTCTATAAAAAAGAATAAAGAAAGCTATTCTACCAAATTTCAAAGTAGGAAATATGGAACTTCGAAACTGAATCAGTGCTGCTTTTTAAATAATTCCAAGAGAAACATTCCAGATCTATTATGTACAGATTCAATTAAATCTTGCCTTCTGAGAAACCATTGGAGACGATCATATATACAGGAAGATCGAGTTACATAAATAAAATTAGGAAGAATTAGAACATGCCAGGATAGCCAAAATGAAAATGAATCAACATTAAAGCTTGGCATAAGCTTTACAGTTTGCTACAGTCGATGCCATGTAACTTAATAATGAATCTGGGATTATGCATAGTGGCAAGACAACAGTGTGCACTATATAGGACACTGCGTTCCAATATTTAAATTGGAAACTGGTTGGTTAGTCGAGAGAAAGTAGCTGCAAATATAACAGACTATGTCCAGTAAAACGTTTCGGGAAATGGGAAGTGCACCGCACCTTCATACCACTGAATAATCACAATTATTTCTAGGATCATGCGAGGGAATTAAGCGATTTGAAATGTATTTGTTCTTAAAGGATTTTTCGTTTTAGACACACTTGTATAAAGCAACATTGTAATTGCATTTTACAGTTTCGGTCAGAGGAAAGACATCAGGCAGCTTCCGTTATAGAACCAAGAGCTTCAACATTGTTACGATTCCATATAGCATCAGAATAATTACAGAACTATATAAAAATGAGGAATTTACTTGCAGTTTTGAAACGGACAAGTATTCAATTTAAAGTTGATTATAACCCAAGTTGCTATAAAATAACCAATATACTGTTAAATGCATCCTCAGAAATTAATTTAAAAGCAAAGAGAAATAAGAATTCCCAATAGTCAGAATTTAAGTCTTACGAGAGTAACCTCCGTATTTAAATTAAATGCATTTTGTTGAAACAGAGCCAGGTTTGGGTAAATTTCCTAGTTATGTTTCTGAAGTGCAACATTGGTTTGATATAAATCTTAATTTTGTATACATGAAAGGACAAACGAGCTAATACACTGTAAAATAGTTATGCAGTCATTTTTTTAGACTTCGCTGCAGATTTAAAGAGATCCGGCTCTAAATAAAGATATTTGTCAAGTCTTCAAAATCTATTCACAATTTCCCATTAAAATGGAGATTACTGTTCACCTTTGAAAACATTTATTCAGAACTTTAGGTAGAGACCAAGCTATTCCTGGAGTTATTTGGTTCATTGCGGAATCAATAGGAAAAATTCAGGTTCCAAAGTACTTTACAATTCAAAAAAATAAATCTACAAATTCTACCGATATTCATTTCTAGTCAATAAAGATCAGTAGAAAGATTTTATATAAAGAGTGTCAAGAGGAGTCTAAGAGTGCGGAAGGCACAAGTCAAGAAGGAATAGCACAAAGTCGAACTGTTGAATTACTAAATAATAAGAAGCACAACTATGAATATTAAATTTATAAAAGGTTCCATACTAGAATCTAAAAGACAACGTTTGTCAAGGCATTTAATCTCCAGTTTTAAGGAAAATAAGATTTCATCTATAGTTAAGGAGGTTCGGCGAATTCGCTAAGAGCAATTGCATCATTCACATAGATAAAAAAACCATCACCCAGTCTTATATTCTGAACATTTTATCAAAGTAGCACTCTATTGTTTATGCATAAGTTACAAAAAAGCAAATGCTGAAAATATTTCTTAATAGCCTTATACATGTATGAAATTTAAAATAAAGTTTACGATTCCTAGCAAAATCCTTTATATTTCAGATGCCACGCTATAGATGACAGACCTTTAAAAACAATTTACACAGCATTAATAGCATGGGAAATATTAAAGATAGACAAGGTAACAAACCACATTAACCCTTTCTAAGGCCATGGGGATATACTTTTCGCCAAATTCGCCAATTTTTAAAAGTATTTTTTAAGGTTGGCGTAAGTTCTCGCATGTTTTTCGATGAAGCAAAAACCTAGATGTTCCAATTTCTTATCTCAAACCATAACGAAGTGTCTTGACATCGTATTTATTAATAAAATTAACGTCATCCAATAATCTAAATGAATTTATTTTCTAAAATTATTCTCAATACCAAAGTTATTTTATTATACCACTACTGGAAAAAATGGCCTTATAAAGGGTTAAACAAGTTAAAAGAATTTCTTAATTCGAGAAATTAGCATATTACATGAAATATTTCACCAGTCATTTCAATACAAAGATGAGATTTCGTTTTTTAATTCGCATTTAATAATTCAATTTAAATTTTTAACCAATTTTTTATAAATTTATAGTGGCACAAAGCAAGTACTCTGTTATTCGCAGTTACTGCGACATCATAGGACTGAACTCGAATAACTGAAGAGAATCAGAATTTGATATTGCAGTAGAAATGAGAGTTCTTTACGAGGAAGAAAGTCCAATATCAAAAATAATCCGAGATGCACGAAAATGTAATGTTCTATACTAATCAGACACTCAGAGCCTAAGCTGCAGCCGAATACAAAATCGAGTTCCGGGCACCAAGTCCTGATCGAGGATTAAATTTTCAGACAAGTTCTTCAGAAAAGCATTTTTAGTGAAAAATATTTCGATTTTTTTCGTTTATTATAGCCACAAACTAAATGCTCCAATAAATCCAACTCGAGTTTGTTCAAGTTGTTTTCACTTAAAAAATTTCTTAAGAAAACTATACGCATATCAGTTGCCTCGAAGAGTTTAAAAGGCGCAAGTTCGAGTAGTTAAAATCTGTTGTTAAACAAATAGAAACTTCAGCTGTATTTAAGTATTGTTATTATGTAGTTTCGAAGAAAAGATTTCAAAATATTCTTCCACGATGGAGATGCTAAACATTTATCTCCAATTCTAAATATGATTAGTAGATCAATTATGGAACTCAAAGGATATCTATGGTAGTTGTAAATGATAGAAAATCTGTATTCATTGTTGGATCAAATGTGTATTCATGTGTTATAGGCATAGGCTAACTGGTTATCTACCCAATATAAATATTCAGCTGATATTTCGGGAAGATTACACGATTAGCAAGGAATTTGCATTGCTTAACTAACAGATTCGAAAAGCAGGATTTGAGGTGCATGTTTCTGTCTTGTAATCATCGAACAGACATTGGAAAATGAAACAAATGGAAATCGATCATCAAAAGTCCGATTGCATCTATTACATGAAAAACATAGAAGTGCATATTATGAAAATTGGACTTTACTTTTAATTGGACGTGAAGTTTGCCACCGAGGTTCGATACCGTTTCTTTTAGAAACTTCAAATTCTTTTCCAATACTACCGAAGCTGAAAGTATAAATTAAGCTTCTATATAAAATGGGCGAATAGGGTATTAAATTTAGTGATTAATAGATTCCCGCCCTCTCACCAGCCGGCTGGTACCCATCCCATCCTATTTTCTTTAAAGGGGGGGGGGGAATATTCTGAACTTTTCTTCGGTGTTTGCCTTTCCCTTCCAAAAACTCTAGCCTCAGAGTGCGCGCGCACTTCCCCTCTATTTCCCTATATATTCTTTTCCTAAATAAAGCTTAGCTTTATACTTCAACATTGGAGTGAGGGAAAAAAATTGAAGTTTCTTTAAATCGCTTTAAATGAACGTAATCCAAATTTCTTCTGGCATTTGTGTCTAAATAAAAACTATCCAAAGTTCACAATAAAGGCTGTTGTTGGGATACTTTGAGAGTCGAGATACCTGCCACTGAAACTTCAGTGATTTCTGAACTCATCGACGTCGACCGAAATATGAATTTCGTATATGTCTGTAACATTCAAGGACGAAACATTAGGTGCGAAGTTAAATGTTTGAAGCCCATTCTTTCAGTTAGAACCCGATGGGAATACCGGCCTTCACATAATTTTTTAAACGCCAATTTTCGCATCCCGATTCATTACGACAGTTTCTCACGAATGAAAATTCAGCAAGCATTTTCATTATTCCTTTAACTTACTAACGTAGTATGTGTGCTTTTAGTGTATGTTTGAAATCGAGAAAATTGGCCGACTTGCAAGTTTAACACTTACATTCAGTGTTCTTTTGCTACTTAAAATGATAGACATTAAAATACTGAAATCTGAAGTTAATGAGGCGAATTTATTCATTTCTTCACCATTTATTACCGTATGTTTAGTCTGAACGAACATGTGCGAGATTGAATCGTTTTTGGAAATTTGACTCCAAAATTTAAAAGTTGTTTGCGAAGCTTTGATTTATAGGTTTTAGTGCAATCGACAGTATTCATTCTTAGAGATATACGAATTATGTAAAATCGCATTAAAGTATGCAAAAAATTAACCGAAATTGCAATACATTGATTTTCCTTTAGTGCTTAAATTTGTTGGGTTGGATATGGAATCCATAACTTACGAGGCAATACATTTGGACAATCTTAAATTTAAATAGTCGATATCAGAACAAAGGCCAAGAGTTATACAGAGACATGATTGTCCGATTGTGAAACATTGATATTAACGCTTAAACGTAGTCTGGCTCAGTATAGCCAAAGAATGGCCCTTATGTCAATAAACCAAAGCCAAATTAATGATCGAGACTGAATAGTCATTTGGTCAATTAGTCGACTCTAAGGCCTGACCAAACACTGGCCTTTCCGCTATATGCTATCAACAAAAATGCGTCCCTTCATTCTTTCTAAGGCAAAATGCCTTTTATGACAATGCTTCTCACTAGAGAAAATAAACTTGGGTTTGATTTTCCATCTATCATTGTAAATCTCCTTTATGTTTATACTGCGCTTCGTAAAATGTGGAGTGTAAATTTATTCCTCACAGAAATTTGATTTAAGGAAAGCAATTCTCTTTTGGTCACAGTACATTCCTTGCATTCACCTGCCAGCAACTGCCCTCAGTATCGAAATGGAGGTTGTGGTACACGTACTAGTCGCCATATATTAATCCTTTTAATGGCGAAACACTAAATGTGCTACTGTTCATATTTAATGTTCCGAGACTTCTCCCTATAGTATAGACACAACTCAACTTAAATTTAGAATTCCTACAACAGCTTTACAACCTTCTCCTACAGGCCCCATTAGGGCAGGCTAATATATTGAAAAATAGATTACCTCCATTCGACTCGGCCAAAAACCTTTCGATAAACAACTGAGGTCTCGCGCTGAATTCTGTATTGAAATCCCCAGTACATAATTTCTTAGGGCGTAGAATGCTAAGCATTCACATTGTATTCATTTAATTTTCTTGATAAAACATTTCACCCGTCCGAAAACTGAAAACTCGGTAAGAAATCGCTATTGTGCCATTATTCCCTTAACTGGTTTTTTTCTCATTTAATTAGACGACACCTATTTTGGGAATGTATTGTAATTTTAACTCTGACAACTTAAAGGTCAGTTGAAATGTTTATGGATTCCATGCAATTTCTTTAATTATAACGTCTGTGGACGACTTTTGATTTTGAAGTTTAAAATTACGGTAATTCTGTGAACATATGGAATGCGAGCAAACCATTTAAGGAGTTAAAAATGCTATGATGCACTTTAAAAGTTAAAGAGTACTTGCCAAGATTGCCACTCTAAAATTGGGACTTAGGATCAAATATTGATTTCAAGTACTTATCGCTCACATTCTCTTTTTGTAGATTCAAACATAGCCAAAATATTCAATAATTGCCAATTCAATTATAGCCACTAAAACCTTATTTAGGACAACACACTCTGTAATGTTTATGAAATAATTCCAACAATGTCCGAAGTACTTTCGAAAATAAAATCTAGTTGAAAATAAAAAGATACCATCAACAATTTAACTCCTCATGGTAAAATCCTGGAGGTCTTTCATAAGAAACTTTTCAGTCCAACACTAGGCTGTTCATGAAGTACACACGGATTGAAGCATGGTCGTTTCGGAACAGAAGCCGAAAGCAACTTTTAGTAGATTCGTCATTCTCAGTGCAGCAATCGGTAGAAGATGCATACCAATGGAGGAAAAACAGCAGGACATCCTAAAAGAAGTTTTACTTAGCACTACTGAAACCTCTATATGCAGGAAAATAATGAAAATTAATGATGCAGAGATACAAGCTTCAATCAAACACGCACATTTCTAATTACACTTAGTCTACATTTCATACTAAACTATTAACCCTTTTAGTGCCTAACGACCATATATCGTCTTTCGCAACATTTGCGGAAAATGTCAACGAAGATATATGGTTGCGTATGTGATGGCGGCTTACTATTAGCATCGCGAGAGATCATCTCAAAATTAATAAAACGTTATAAATTATTACGTTTTGTTAATATATTCGATTTATTAATAATATTCGATTAATATACATTAAAATATATTAATAGAATATTATTAATCTAATAAGTTAATATTCGATTTTTTTCTGCTTTTCATAATGTTTATACTTGTGTTCATATTTTCAACAAATATTGAAATATATTTGGCACTAATTTATTATCCCTTTATTTCATACTATGCTCCTTTTTTAATTTTGAAAACATTTTTATGAGCTTTTCCCCAAACCTTGGCAAATTCCTCAAATTGGTCCGGCATTCTTCGCAAAGGTACGACAATTTCGTTTGGCACTAAAAGGGTTAAATGGCAATAGTCGTGTCTAAATGCAAAAGATTTGTCGGTAGTCAAACTGAATATCAGCCTGTAACCTTACAACATAGTACCACTTGGCAATAAATATCTAGAAGTGAATAATATGCAGAACTCTTAAAAACACAAGCAAAACGTAAAATCAACATGCAAAATTACACCAAGCTCATTTGGAAAAAACGATCAAATTCCTTGCATCTAGAACACCAACTCGTGCTTTACAGAAAAATTTCAGTTTAAATTAGAAACAATATAGACAAGCCACTTCAGATCGAGAGTTTTATCAACTTCTGGTTCAAAATGCATCCCTTAATATGATGCGTTGTCCAGCGAGATGATTTGTAACGACCATTTTTATTGCACCTTCAGCTCTTAAAATACCTTACAAATACAAAGTTATGTGTAGATTTTCTTTGTGCGCTCAAGCACAAATTACCTTCCAAGCAAAATAATTGCAATTTTGGTGTTAGCATCTCTGCATCTCCACCCACATGTCTAATTATGTAAAAAAGTTTAGTTTGATATTCTATATTTTTTGAGACTTGAAAAGTTACCGATTATTATTAGCTGCCCTATATGATCGTACGAGAAATTATACTCAAACCTATATACATCAAATTTAATAGATATAGGTTCTCATTGATTAGGTACATAAAACTGGTTAAATACTTGTTAATATACGATTGGTAAAAATTTAAATCAATACTTATAATTATGTGTATGAATTAGCACCACGCACTACGCTGTACTAGTACATTTCATCCATTTTAATACTTGCAAATTTAGTGTAAATGGAATATTGGAGAAAACTGAACTTGATCCAATACATCTAAACATTTCTACTCGAAAAACTGGTCGATTCAAATAGAAAGAACTTTTATTAAATGTTCCAAATTAGATTCTCACGATGTCAAATTTCAATTCGAATGAATTGTAAATCATTCTGTGCTTAAGAGTTTCAATATAAACTCTGCTTATTGCATTAACAAATAAAATAGAGTACGCATTTGTCTACATGTCTTACATTCAAAAAGGACTGCAGTTTGATTCATGACGTACAGAATTGAGCTTAACTGAACCAATTCGTTTATTGAAGGCTCAGAAAGGACACCAGAATCGTTTGGAAAACGGAAACTGCAAGGTGATAGAATGCTTACATTTTCCCAATATTAAATAACGCGATAACTAACGTATATTTCACGAAAAGGCTGAATTTAAAGCCAGACGCGATGGTTTTGTTCTATGACCGGAGTGGTTTTAGAAATGAAGCAGGAACTACATACATATTAACTACTACATTGATAAAAAAAGCCTCATTTTCAGAACGCAACGTAAATGCAACACACTATTTAAACAATTTACTTAAGATTTACCATGTTATCACTCGATAAGTTGACAGGAATAACTGTTTAATCCTCCGTTATCAGTCTTTCTGTATGCAGCATCGTTGAGTTGTTTATCTCATGATCAGCAAGATAGTTCTACCGCGCTTGCACTCAAAAAGCTGCGCACGACAATATATATATATATAAAGCTACACGAAAGAAACCCCGATTAATGGCGCTAGTGCCTCTAAAATATGCTGCAGAGGAAACACCGTATCATTGATCTTTTGACTTAAATCTAATTTATCTGTTCAGAATATCGATTGTTTAAAATCCAAGTTCCGATTAAATATACGAAACCTTAGGATTAACTCAGGGCTATTTTAGTGATATTACAACGTGTCGCTCAGCACAGAAGATATATTTTCAAAATAATTCGACTAAAATCCGCGACTTCCAAAATTTGCAAGGCTTTTTTACAAGATCAGCCACTCGCAGATAATTCTTAGCCTTATAATGAAAAGTGCATACCACACTTATCAAGCTCCAAGGTTATCAGAGACAAAACAAAGACTAGTTTTATGAGCAGAAAAAGAAACCTTTAGTTTTTGCATAATTTTTTTTTTATATTTTGAGAATCGTAGTCTAAAAATGAACAGTGTTCATTTTTCCCATTACAGTAATGGCAATAGTTTTTGCCATCGCCTTGCAGGTTGGTTTGGGTTTAATGCAACGAGGACCACTTTATCGCCTTTCAGAATAATTGCAAATTTGCTGGTCTAAGACATCGTGCGCCATATGGAGCCTGATGGCTAGTGGCATCAGGCTCCAATATGGAGACATGCTCGACCAATATGATACGTGAATTAAAATGAAGTTCATTCTTATTCACGAGATGCAAATTAAATACATCACGCCAATTTAAATTTTGAATCCATTACGCATTTTAGAGGATTAATCAGAGCGTGTGACAACTGCTCACGCCCTTGCACATTACGTCGTCACTTCATTAAGGTCATGTAAATTAACTCTACCGTTTCAATCATGTAAACCTTTATCGTTAGTTACGGCAAGAGAGATGCCATATTTTAAGTGGAAAACGGATTTAGATGACATGAGAAAGTATAGTTAATATTTAAATGTATAAACTTTGCACAAATAAAATTAGCTGAAAAGAATCATTTTATCATTTTACTCACGTTTGTATCCATCTCAGGCAGGTGTCTCGCATGTTGCGATAAACTTGTGCTCTTGATTCAACTAGCATCGCAGCAGCAGGTAATTTCGGATGTCCGCATTCACTATTTTTCACCAGTACTCTACAGAAAACGGCTTATATCGAGGTAATACATGCATTTATAGTGGGACATTTCCAATCAATAGAAGTCATAAGCATGGCTCCCGTCCATCCATCTGGTTCATTAACCATAATGGTTGTAGGCACAGGGACATGGGGTGACGTTCTGTCAGCAGCAAGGATGGAAGACAATCAAATGGACAATTGCCTGCAACGGACAAATATATTTCATCAAAACTGTGCTGGATTTCTCACAATTTAATCCATTCACTGCCAAGTACTAGATATCTTGGAAAGCGTCTGCACCAAAAGTACCAGCAACGAAGCATCTCGTACTTTGCGATACAAGTTTTCCTTAAAATGAAATCTTTGCTCCTGGGGGAAACTCTAAATGTAGCTGGCAGTGAATGGGTTAAAGAACAAAGGTTTAGAAAAGCACATTAGATTCTTAAAATTAGCTTAATTCGGTTTTGAAATACTGAAAGTACACAGACCACCTTTAAGAAAATGCCCAATTCTCAGGTCAAAGGCTACTCTTCCGTAGTGGACAATAATGTTTGGTTTGTTGTGGGGTTTCTGGTGCAGAAGCTGAGGTAGGCTTCGTTGCTCCAGGCATTGCATTGTTTGGAATGAAATCGGTTCAATAATTCGATCCTCTCCGAAAATGCAGTTTTATTCTTACAGATTATAAGTTTTCAAACTGCTTTTCAAAAGAAAATTATTAACAGCCAAACCTTGAATTTGTTCTTAATTATACACATCTCAAGAGCTACAGTTTGATTAAAAGTAAACGCATATAATAATCTCATGAACATATCAAGAGGTAGCTTTTTATTTGAAAGGTCAAATGCCGAAAATGGTATTGGCCAATTGATTGGGGAATTTTTTACTGCAACGACTCATTTTAATATTATGGACCTCTACTTCCTATATGTAACACTTTGTTTTTCGTTTGGCAGCATGGAGTGAATTCTTTCCCAAGTGATATCCGTCAAGCGCGCAAAAAATTTCTAATTTTGGAATAAATTGCACATCTCGCAGCAACGAAAAACATCAAAATACAAGGCAGTTCAATCAGATGCGGTTAGACAAACACAGTTGCCCCTTACCATGCGACTAAGTCAAGAAAAACATTCAGAAACAAAAAGGAAGGAGACATGCCATTTGAACTTTGTTCATACATTTCCACAAAATTTTGAAATGTCATCTTAAATAAGTTGAGTAACCTTTAAAATTTTGAAAAACGCAGTTTTATACTGTATTACTAGATTATCAAGATATATAACACTCTTGGCATACTGGCGATAAAATATAAAGCCTAATATTTCAAACTTTTCTCGGATCTGAATTTTATTCCAAAAGTTGCGCTTTTCTATATGGGCATAAAACTTAAGCGAAACCAATTCAGAAATGTATTCTAAATATATTGCAATCTGATCCTGAAATTTTCGTGTTAACGGGATTCGTTGAGAATACCTTTTAATGAGGAAAGAAAGGATTTCTAACATGCAATTCTAGCACAGAAGGTTGTGTATTCACAAGATTTCTATAACAGAAAAAATTTAAAAGCAAACTTTTCAAGACTCCTTGAGTAAGAGTCTCCGAATGAACAAAGGCATTCTTGCATCGGATTACAAGAATCTCTTGAAATTGCCACAAGTATCAGCCAAATTTAGCACTTAATTCTTTTCTAAATACCAATTAAACTATTTGAGTTTTCTGCACTAAAACTGCAGTTTCAGGAAAATTCATGCTGAATAACAGTCCGATTTTCTGATATTACCACCAAATAAAATATAGATTTTGCCATAAAATTCAGGGAATAAGTAAAGAATAACTTTGAAAATTCTTTGCATCAAAATCGAAATTTATGAAATAAGATGCGTAGAGAATAGAACCAGCTTGTCTGTACTACCAGCTACTGTTAACCAACAGAAGTACCAGCTTGCCAATTTTTATTTCCTCTAACTATTATATATACTAATGATTCTGAGGCTATCTGTTCGACTCTTGCGTTTATGTAGGCGCCTCGGCATAATTTGAGTTTCTCTTCAAAAGTATTCCGCAATTTTATCACAAACTACCACAACTGGAAAAAAATGACCATTCTGAAATAGTTTCAAAACATCAATGAAACGTTGGCATTTTCAGTATTAAACTACCAACATTATGCTTCAAATAAAACGGACAAGGAACAAAAAATTGCTTGCCAAGAATGACAACTTAGAAACACTGCCGTTAACGCAAAGCCCAAAATGAGCAGGTATAGTGATTACTGAGAATTTTCCTTGCATAACATAGCGAGCCTATTTACAAGAAACTGACGAAAACTATTTCCAAAGTTTAGGTTAGAAATAACAATAGATTTACTAAATATTAAAGATGACACACAGAGATTAACATTTGTTGAATATTTAATCGATAAATAATCGAGTTGAATACTGTTAATACTAATTGGTGCTTAATTCACCAATTTCACTTTCATGTGCAGCCATATACTTTGGAAGACAGGAGAGAAGGCAGCGAATTCGAAAAACATTCTTTCAGAATGGTGGTGGTCTACAACTATGAATTTAAATCCCAACTTAAAATATAACAATAATCAACAGAAATGACTACACATTAAATACTTGCAAGCAGTGTATCCATACAATAACTATAGGAACGCAAGGAAACAAATTACCTTATTTAGATTCTAACGCAAGATGTCACAAGGAAGGAAGGATGAAGATTTGTTCTCCCACGTATGCTCCATAACGGGGTTCTTGGCCTGTGGCGCAGTTAAAATCAAATCTCGAATATCACACAAAAACCTAAAGTCTGCCTGAAGCAACTAAGAAGTCTAATATAGCCTTAGTTGATGTCACACATAGTCAATGAAGGTCTATCCTAAACTGCTTCATTTACAACTAGCAAGAAAATTGAAGTGTAACTTTCTAATATTCCTATTTCACTAAACATTTCAAGAACGCACTCATCCAAGCGCTGCTTTATCGCTTTTACATAAGAATTTGAAAATCGCGAGACAAATGTTGAGCGTAATCTAAAATCCTTTCTTTTATAGGAAATGAATGAAACACACAATGTGGCCTATTTCTGTAATTAATTTCTCCCGAACGGCACTTGTCAATGTGCTAGAGGAAGACTTCTTAAGTAGTGGGTCTCTACTCTAAGGGGTCTATTCTGGTATCCCCGGTTGGGTTGGGTTCCGCACGTTAACAACGGAACCCAACCGGGGGTACCAGAATAGACCCCTAAATGAGGTCACTTACTTAATTGCAAAACCATTAAAAACTTGGCGGCCCTTTCTGTACGAAATTTTTTAATATAATAAGTAAGGCAAATTGATCCAAAAATCATCTTAATTTAAATCTTTCCATAATAGTTTTACAAATAAGCATATTAAACTATATTTCATTTTAAATTCATTTCTCAGAAATCAGTTCTTTGTTTTCTGCTCAGTTTTCTAATTTACTAACACTCTTGGGATCAAATCTTGGGCCATGGATCCATACTCCAAGTGGAATCACTTACATAATTTTAAAATAATCAAACTTCCACCATCCCTTGCCGTACAGAAATTTGGAATAAATTGGTCAATGTAAAATAAATCCGATAATAATCTTGATATAGAGCATTTTATAATAATTTTACGAATAGTTTACATTATATAATAGTTTACATTAAACTATATTTTATTTTTAATTCTTTTGACACAAATAAATTGTTTGTTCTTCTGCCTTGTCTCGTTACTTGTTGATACAAAATGGATAGAAAAAATTACTGCAACCTCATTAAGGTCGTAAATAAAAAGGCATGAGATCCCCTTGTATAGAACTCCAGGACAGAATAATATTCTACTATTAGAGATTTTAAGTTCATGAAAGAAAACTTAGATCAACAGGAACAAAACACAGGGTTCATAATTTTAATGATATTTGCTAACTACAATCATTTTTAACTTTTATAACTATTTCATAAATTTTATTTGTTTTGTTAGATTAACGCTTTGCATGGACGTGTTTTTTGTTTTGTTTATTTGCGGTGAAGTAGGACTTCAGCCTTATTCATCAACTTCCGTTGATAATGTTATGTCAATGGGAATCTTCAAAATTTCAACACTCAGTTTGAATATTAATTAATGTTTGAAGTGGGTTTTTTTATTGTTATGGCTTAAGGATATTTTCAAAATATTAAATTTCATGTTTCTATTGTTGTAGACCCCAATGTTTACTTAAAATAAGAGCCTAATTTTGTGTAAAGGTTGCCATAATTATTCTTTATCGCTGTTTTCAGCGTTTTGTGTACTCAAGAAAAAACTGATTCGAACTTGACGCTTGATATGGAATCCAATTGGATTTGGCGATCGCTTAAATTGGAGGGTTACTGCAAAATGGAAGAGAAACCTCACCACGGAAATTCTGTGAAACCAAAATAAAGAAATCAGAAAACTCGTCCATTAAAACATGTGGAGGATTGCTAAGATCAGATCAGAAGTTTCAGCCAGTGGTGAAATGACACAGAATACAACCAAACAGACAATTGACACCAACAAACCTGAGGCCATGAAACCTTCAGCGAAGAATTGAACCTGTACCATTCTCAAATACCCGATTGTATCACTCGTATTATCATTCAGCCTGGAAATAAAGGCGCTACTACCATGCCACTGTGGTATCCTAATCTATTCCTTGGATGCGTGACAGGAATGATATCAATACCCCTGACCTCTGTTGCCGTGGCCTAGTGGTTAGATCTCAGCTTCGTAATCGGAGCCGTAGGTTCGAACCAGAATCCCCCCTAAATGCTAGAAGTGTTTCCGGACCTATTACACATTAAATCTGCCATTCATCGACAAATGAACTAATGTTGATGTAGCGTGCCACCATGTCAGGGGAAGTCATCGTTATGTGATTACTTCTCAATATTGTGACAGCAGCCTCAAATTATTCCTCGTGTTGCCGTATAACTGATCGCTATTGTAGTTAAAACCAAATACACAGCGTACCTAGGTTTCATATAGATTATGAGAAAATTGAAAACTATGGAATGCTTACTTGTTCTACCGAAAATAATTATATTATTGTTATTGAATTAAGCGTTATTTATATGCATGTCAAATTGTTTCTCTGAGAGTATTCATTTGATTTTCCGGATTTCTAACATTTTTTTATTGAAAAGATTTAAGAGTGTAATTCCTCATAAGATCATGTGATCCATAAAAGGAAATATAAAATATATTTTCACTAGCCATAATAATAGCGTAAAATAGAAGAGATAATAACCAAAAGCAGAGACTGCAGTGGGCTAATCCATATCTGGGTTTGAATGTAGATGACTGACGAATTGTAGCTTGCTCGCTTGAATAACGTTCGTCCATTACGCCACTCCAATAATGCACGTTCCGGAGTCACCAGAAGTTCCAGCATATTAGCCGTGGAAAAATAAAATTTATTTTTGGTAGTTTCATCAGAAAAAAATTCAAATAGCCAATAGAGCTTCAAATGCCGTCTGATTGGTAAGAGTAAAGTGTTACGTGCTTGGTTAATCCTATTGCTAAGTCCCAGTCATTTGAATATTTTTTAAAATTGCGTGGTCCTGAATAATCTTGGTTTAATTTTAAGACATAAATATAACCTATAAAACCAAGTTTCATTATATAAAACCTCAGAAACGGTTATTTAAGCATACATCAGGTGCATCTGCCTACAACAAATGTCTTGTTTATAAAAAAAAGACACATTCCAGAATTTTGTATTACTTTCTTTCAGAAGGCATTGCGGTGGTCGCAAAAGAATACACGATTTTAAAATTTTCTAAAAAAAGTCTGTTCAGTTTGAAACCCGAAAAAAATGAAGAAAAAGGTAGCTAATAGTCCTCTTTTCAGAATATAGATAGCAGCACGATGAAATAGCTATTTCATTTTGGATAAATTATATAATAAAAATGCCCGAATTCCTTGAATTAGAGACAGGATTTTTTTTGTTCTTGAAGATTACAATTTTAGCAAAATCATTCGACCATTTAACTACAAAATCCTTGAAGTAATAATTTATGATTTTATGTAAGATTCAACAATATTTTTTGAACTTATGAAGATGGCTGTCCTGAAAGGTGTCCACATTTGGGGGGTATAACCAAAGGGGAGTGATCCCCTCGAAAGGAGGTCAAGTTTATTTTTTGCAAATTCTATGTACAGATAATAAACTAAACCAATTCATGATGTTTTTACATTATATTTCAAAAGTTTTAATATTTTGCGCCGGATAGGATTAAAATTTGAGTCATTTCCCCCCACTACTAAACTTGAGATTTTAAAATAAAATTCCGTGTTTGTTATAAAAATATTCCGAAAATAAGCCATGAAAAATCTTTTGGTTCAATGATTTCTTGAGCGGCATCTAAGAATACTACTGCCTTTCACGTCTTTTTTTATAATCAAATCTATGTAATAAATAATTTATTTTAAATTAAAATTTATCAAAGTTCTTTACTAAATAAGTGTATTAACTAAATAACGGGATTTGTCAGAAATTGCCCTAACTTACTGTACATCTCAGAAAACAAGCATAGCATTTGTTATTGTGATTTTTGTCTATTTCATAGGTAAAAGGTAAAAAAACAATATTTTTGATCGCCATAGATATTCATTTCTTGTTCTTAAATCTATATGCACAGTTAGAAATTAATTTTATGCCAAGTGAATATCGAATAAAGATGATCTAAACTGCATTCAAAAACAAAATATCTGCAGCAAGATTAAGAGGAAAATTCATGAAGGTTCAATTAAGAATTTGTTCTCTTTAAATCACCATTATTTTTGTTTTTATTTAAAGAAGAATAATGTTACCTTACCTGAAAGAGATAGAACAATCATTATATCTTGATAAGAAAGGCTTTTATGTATATATATGACATACATTCAAACCAAGCATAAATGATTAATGCACTCACATGAAATTTACGAACTATAATAATTTTTGCTTCGAATAGCAGCTTTTGTTTACATTATCATGAAAACAGAAGTAGAATTTGATCTTTCGTTCTCTAAGTGAAAGTAAAATTTTGTCTCATTTATAAGTATTCTCTTATATATTTTGTTCTTATCTATTATTT
This sequence comes from Araneus ventricosus, assembly GCA_013235015.1. Lineage (NCBI taxonomy): Eukaryota > Metazoa > Arthropoda > Arachnida > Araneae > Araneidae > Araneus > Araneus ventricosus. The sequence goes on along the minus strand of BGPR01003170.1, from coordinate 100,310 downwards.
TCAATAGAACATATTTCATAATGTATATATTTACCTTGAAACAAAAGTTTTGTGCATTGTTCATTCTATTGTTCTAAAAGGATTTACAAACAGTATTAAAATATATGTATTATATCATCTCTAATATTTCATCGTTTGATATTTCATGAGATATTGAATACCAGTTTATTTCTAATGTGAGACAGATAGTCAATATTCTGCAAAGACAGTAGCCATAAAAAAAACTTGAATTTATTGGAATAAGTATTGTGTATCATAAAATAAATGTCTGCGAAGTAATTGAAATTTTTATAAACAGAGTTTGCAACATGAAATAAATATTTTAAAATTATGAGTTACTGAACAAATATTTGAAGTTTAAGCTATTATAACATTTATTCATTTTTAGAAATAAACTCAAAAGATATTTCTTTAAATTGATTTCTCATATAAAAATGGTACGATTAAAACGAAGTTTCTGAAATTGTTGAAATTAAAAGAAAAAAAATTGATTTTTAAAGAAGCGATCGTTTTGGATATCTCATTTAAATTTTGTAACATTTGTTACAGAAATTCTTGTTAAATACATGTTTTTGTTACAATTATATTTTTTTTTTCGAAAACGAGAGAAATTTTGCAATACATACGTGAAATGTCTTCTTTTAATTTTTCTATATTCTGCTAATACTCCTGCTGCTTCGTTTTTGGGTGTTTGATGCTATTTAGTATTGTCAAAAAATAAAATATTATATTTTTACCCTATTGTCAATAATAAATAAATTCAACATTAAAACCACTGTATAATTTAAAAAACTATTATCCATTTAACTGCTCAAATGTTTTTATTGATTGAAATCATTAAAAACATTTCTTAATACAGGAATTAAGCAAAAAAATATTTTTTCATACTTATAAGTAATTACGTTTGGCTTCTTTTAATGTAATACGATGGTTATTACGATACGATGGTTGACTTATTTATGTTACTTACAGGGTCTATTTTTATTTTTTATAAATACAAAATAGGCTTGGTTACTATCAGTAGAAGAAAAATAAATATGAATGAAATCCAACTACCAGTTCCAAAGAGATATATAAAAAGCCACGTCCCACTCCGAATGAGTGTTATGAGATATAGTGAAAGAAAGTTTAAAGGCGACCAGGGAAACTTCACAATCAAATTTTTTAATTTTCAACTAATTAATTAAAAGTTTTGCGTGCATTAATAGAAGCACAATATAAAACAACACACAATTTCACTGCAATAGATTTTATTTCTAAGTGATAGGTATGTTGGCTTTTTGATTGACATTCATAATACCTCTTCTCAGATTGAACAAACATTTATTAGAACACTAAAAAACGATTATTACACTCCGTATCTGCGTACAACGTAACATCGTTCAACCGTACTCGTACTTATCTCTTCTTAAATCAAATTCAAAGTAAGTCAAAATCAGACTGTTGCCACTCATCTGATATCATACACTGATATAACGATAAATAAGTTGAAGGCATGCTTTTGTCAGGCATAGATATTTAATATGCTTAAATTCGATCATCCTGACATTTCAATTGACCTCAAATGAACCGAATTTTAGCTTTCATCATAACAATATCGTCACAAAAACACATTTATAAAAAACAAAATAAAATGAAATATAAAATTAAAAAGTTCTATCTGTCCGACATGAATGCTCCATAACGCAGTGGTTTACACACATTTCGTTTGGGTCTTTGTATCTCGGATTCATCATCAGAATTCGTATTGGAGTTGTCATCATTCTCATTCAAGAATTTCCAGGCTTTTAACTGACTGACATGAGCCGTTGTAGCATAAGGACGACCATTCCTAGTTTCTAATTGTGAGATTCTGTGTGTGTCACTAGGAAGTATTTCTGTGACAACCATAGGTCCTCTGTATCATGGTTGAGTTTTTGTTGATTCACATGTCGTCTTAGGACTTCTTCTTACTGCCACGATTTCTCCTTTACGGAACGATAATTTACTTGACTTCTTTTTATCGTATATATAATATGCATCCATTTTTAATAAAAATCTCTGCTGCTCTGCAAGTTTTCAACATGCTTATTCTTTTCTTGGATTTGACGAAGCAACGAGTGTCGCTCTTCCTTAATGTTCTTAATATCTCCTTGTAGAAGTCGTGGTTCATTCTTTTAATCTGCAAGCTTTCTTTCTCTAATTGAGCTATTTCAAGAGCTTTAAGACAGACTTGATTTATTCTTTCATCAATCGGAAAGTTTCTAAATGGTTCATCTTCCCGGTTTCCAATATGAAATCCTTTTATTATTTTTGTATAAGCAATATGAGGAAGATCAAGCCATGTCCGTCCGATGATTAGATCAACTGGCTGCGCATCATCAGGAAAAATGTATATACTTATGGCTTTACCCTTTACGTCATCAACTTCAATATCGTCTTTAATTTTTTCCAATAAGGCAGGCATCCCTTGATTTCCAAAACCATATAATTTATTGACAGCAGGTTCAAGTTTCAGTTTAAGTTCCTGAGCAATTGAAATTTATAAGAGACAACATTAACTCCCTGCATAAATTAAAGGTTGCACTGGATCAAAATTATTGAGTTTTGCTCTCTTCAAATATGAATTACTCTTTTCTAACTTTTCGCCAACTTGTCTAATAGATAAGCCTTCATCACTTGAATGATTACTTTCCCTGGCTACACAATTTATAGTTTTTTAGTCTGTTTCATAACATATTTGGTATGTTGTAACTGGTTTTGGCAGCGAACAGTTCCTTGAAATGTGGCCAGAATTAGAGCAGTTGAAGCATTTTGGCTCACCTCTCTCATTATGTATAATACCGTACAACTTTTACTTTTCGTCGATTGTAACAGCGGGATAATCTTTACAGGATTTCCGCTTGTCGTAATGTCCTTCCTTAAACGGATGTTTACTTCTGAAAGTTGACCTCAAGGTATCATAGTCATACAGTTTTTCATCTAAATCATCTGGCGAATTTAACTTACACCAGTCATCTATAAAATGATCTTTTACTTCTTCAGGCACTTTACGTTTAATCTGATCCGCTATAATAAGGTCGCCTACTGCACTTTTCAAAACTATCTGCTTTAACTTCATTTACACATTCGTTAAAAAAAACTTCTTAATTCATAGACAAAGTTTTACCAAGTGCTTCCTAAATTCTTATTATGCATAAAGCACTTTTGGCGAAATTTTTCTTCCGTTAACTTATACCTTTTTAATAATATCTCTTTAACTTCGTTATAATCGTTTGCACTCTCATCTGATTCTCTGGCGATTAACTGCCAAGCAAGTTACGCAAGTATTTTCTATTACTTCAGCTTGTTTGGGCAGACGTTCAAACATAATTAAATATAAACTTATATAGTTTTCGTCGGAATTCAATTTTTGCATCAAATGATGAAGTTCTAACTTTAGCTTGATTTATGTACTGTCTACATTTTGATTGGAAACGGAATTTGAAATCCTATCTTCTGCTCCAAAATGTATTTTTTGCAGCTCAAATTCCATCTCATCCTTTTGCTTTTGTTCATCGTATTCTTCCTTTCGCCTACGTTCATTTATTTCTTCCTCACGCCTACGTTCCTGAATTTCTTCATTTATTCGTTCATGTTCTTTTCTTTCACTTATTGTCGTATTCAAGCATTCCTGGGCGCATTCTTCATCGTACTCTTTGCTCGCCAAAATCATCTTTTTCAAATTTTTCAATTTATGGCTGTCATAGACTATTTCTCCAAGTTCCTCAGCCAATATTTTTAAGTCGCACTTCCTTGATCCAGCGAAAATAGACATTTTCGTAATTACAAAACTTATTATTTATTTATTTTAACTTACAAATAATGATTCGCTTTTGTAATTACAGAGGAGCAAATTTTACGATTTCGTAAAGTACCTTGACACTCAAATTTCTTCCGTCTTGTTTCATTATCAATGAAATTTTCATTCATAGGTTTATAATTTATCACGCTTCGGATTTCTGTTGCCTTTTTGATTGACATTCATAATAATTCTTCTAAGAGTAAGCAACCATTTTTAGAACACTAAAAAACAACTGTTACACTCCGTATCTGCGTACAACGTAACATCGTTCAACCATAGTCGTTCTCATCTCTTTTTAACTCATTCAAAATAAATCAACATCTGACTGTTGCCACTCATCTGATACCACACGCTGTTATAACAATAAATAAGTTGAAGTCATGCTTTTGTCAGTCATAAATATTAAATATGCTTACATGTATAAATGTAATTTTTAATAACAATTAATGGCCTTTATGATAAATGCTCCATGCGCTTCGTTTTTTGTTCAAATTTCATGAAATTTTATATAAGTATAAAAACATATGTGTAGAAGAATTTTTGCCTTTTATATAGAAGTTATTTTGTTATTAAACTGCAAATATTTACTTCCATATAAAATATTTTGCATATTTTTTTTCTAAAATCAATAGTTTCGAGTTATTAAGTGTGTTCATTTTGAAAATTCCGCTCTAAAACATAAAAAATGAATCCCAATTTTTGTTTCAAAAGGGTTAGAGTTACTAATATGAAGACATAAGACATTTCAAATAATTAATTTTGGAAGGCCTGGAACATTTAACATAAAGACCATTAATTGTTACTAAAAATTACATTTATACAAATAACCCAGAAATAAATAAATATATTGCATCGAAATTATCTGCATTGTGGTGTCTTGGCCTATGACTGACCAAGTGTAAACAAATAAATGCAATGCTTAGGTTGGCCTAAGTACTTTTATTTTAACAACTATAATTTAAAAAACAATTTCTTGCAAAAAATCTGGAGTGAATGATTATATACAAAGTTCATTCATTTGAGCTCAAAGTTGGTTTGACATTAAAGTTCGACGGAGTCGGAGTTCCACAAGAGATGGAAATCAACAGACCTAATTCTCACCTATCAGGGTGACAGCCTAAACGCGAGACTACAAGGAGTGAATTTGATGAACCGAGATTTCGAAATAATTGCTGATTCTCAGCTATCGTTGCATAAGTCCAAATCAATTCGGGACTGAAAAAACGTTCGAGACTCCCTAAACGGTTCTTCACCGCTCTCCTCTTTTTAAAGTCCAACACCCCCGTTTCGTTCCTACATGAAGGGGTGGAGCTCCGCCTCCCTTTCTCTCCACCGGACAACCGGACTGCCATGCGACCAACGACTAAACGTCTATGTCCCAATGGTCAATTTCGACCGTGGGATGGTTCTTGGGTTTCCTAACCACAAGAGCTATGCAGGTGTAACATGAAAGCACACTGCTAATCTCCTGATAGCTGAACCATATTCGCTCTTTGAAAGTTATTTATTCCTGTGTATTGTGACTGTCCTCCGTTTGCAGATGCTACCTTCGCGTATAAACTTTTAATGACCACCAGGTATGGCTGGCTTGCGGTCTAAGTGAAAACTGCTCGACTGTCTTCTCGTGGGAAAATATCCTCACGGGAATTGAAGAACATCACAGTATTGATTCATGTAGTGCTCCTATTAGTGCCTAAAAAATTTCAAATTAATTAGTTGAAAATTTAAAAAAAAGGGATTTTGAAGGTCCATGGTGACCTTAAAAAAGCTTTTGCTTCCTTTTACAATTGCACTTTTTACCTCTTAAGCAAATAAAGTATCGCACATGCTTTCCAATATTTCATCTTGCTGCCCAATGGTCCAGTTTCGTTTTCTAGCTCTATAGAAACCAAAAACATTTGAGACCCGCAATGGCCTAAAGAGGATTAACTAGGGAAGGTTTTGTGGTATGTCTTTCTTACACTTGTGTTTATTTTCAGACGTTTTTGTGGTTTCGGGCCTGATGGGTCATATATTACTCTTTTTCGGTTATTTTCAGTCTTTTCTCCATGTACTATTCCTGGAGATAAATAATAAATTTGTCTATTGAATATTTTTAATTTTTTATATCATTATACTATATTTTTATTTCAACGGCTTATTCAAATTTTCAAATTTAAAGTAAATTTTAAAAAAATCACCACTTTGCACAATTCAAAGTTGCCAACAAATTTTTCTTTAATATATTTTTAAAACTGAAAATAACCATTATTTTCGATGTAGCAGTTAATATAACAACATCAAAAAGTGTAAATATTATAACAATACAGAAAACGAACTAAATATTTAAAGACAATAACGTTCTTCATTGACAACCTCTGAAGTCTTCTTTACAGCTATAACTATAAGATCAAGGAAATTTGGAAAGCATACCGTAAATAGTATTTTCTGAATAACAAATAACATAAAGCACAGTTCACACGATCAGAAAAGTAACCTTTATCCCTTATTTTTTTAAGTTAACCACTAAAATGTTTTCGGATACTTCCATGAAGAGTTTTTCAAGAAATTGAACTCTAATATTATTTTTGTGAAAAGTGAGACAATTGAAGTCTTAGAAATAAGTGTATTTTGTGAGCTAATCAAGCATTTGTTTATGAAATGTTATTATATTAATGACGTTTTTTCACTCTTTAACCTTCTTAAGATACATTCGTACTTATATCACAAAGAATATATGTCATTAAATATAATATTTTTATATAAGGAGATATCCGACAGATTTTAGTAAAATTCAGCAAATTGAATTGTTTGACAATCTCCTGTATTCTAGAATTTTTTCAATGATTTTTATAATTTATTCAACTATTATTCTGCAACTATTAGATTGCAACATATCTGCCAAAGAAAATAATGTAAAGGAAACTAAAAAAATATTACAAATAAAAAAAAATCAACCGAATATTAGCAAGTTTCATATCATATAGCTAAAGTCCATTTGCATTTAATTGTGCGAGTTTCAAGGAATTGCTATTTTAAGTTTGGCGATATAACTTGTTCCTCGCTAGAGAACGAAACTGGGTCATTGTAGTCTGTGGTGGCCTGTTGATACAAGTTTGTTTTTGAAATATCAGTTTCAACCAACTCTCACTTTGCTTGTGAACCTAGTTCGCGTTGCTTCCATCGTTATCAAATAAGTTAGTTGTTTCTTTACTTAGTTAGTTAGTTAGTTCCTTTTACTGATCTGCAAGTAGCGAGAGGGATGCAATAACAATTATTTTATACTAAATGGCATCTCTGGGCCAGAAAGGGTTTAAAATGAAATCTTTTCTTCTGAAATGGCAATTAGATCTAAGAAGGAAAAAATTACCAACAGTAACGTTCTATAACGAAAATAAATGTACGATAGATCCCTGTTAAGCGAAAATGTTTGTCAATTCTTTTTTATGAGTTATTTTTATACTTTCAGAAATATCTACTACAAATATTGACAATGACGAATATTCCATTTATTTACAACACTGCGAGACAATTAGTGATATGTTTTATTGTAATCAATTGCACCATTACTTGAAAAGAGTTGCTAATAAAGATTTCAATATTGATACCTCGATGGTTGTAATAGCAAATGCATTAAAACCAAAAACTTTATCTTAGTATACCACGCATCTTTCGTAGCTATGTCCACATAGAGTGTATCTCAATAGTTACGCAATAATGTCACAAAAATTATTTTGCTCCCATGGCCTTTAAATTATCCGAGCTCAGACACAATTCAAATAGTAAACGTATAATTATTTTTCCTGAAAAATTATACTGTAGACAGTCACGGTTAAGCTTCGATCTCTCGATTTGAACTGCGTTAAATTTAATCAACTGAAAAAAAACAAATTTATTAGAAGTAAATTCAACATAATAAGTATATGTGCCTCTAAAGCGTTTCTAGTGTAATATACACGCACATAATATTTATTTCGCTGCTATTCAAGACAGAAGACAAAATAATCGCTGTGTACAGAGTGTAATATATTTGAAATATAAGCTAAATGTTAAACGTGCATAGGATATGTCTGGCACAGAATATTATGTTCTTCTTTGTAAAATCTGAGCATATAATTTAATTCTGTGCTTACACTTATGTGGTTCTATCATTACGCACTTTAAATAATGCTTATTTTTTGATTCTCAAATTATTTTGAATGCAATATGAATTTCCAAAAATAATTTTTTCCATTATTTTAATAAATTTTTTATGAAAGCCAGTGTGTTATTTGTTGTATATCACAAGTAGAAAAAAATAAATATTTTAAACCATTAAAATTATGGCTACTTATAAAAGCGTTTAGGAAATTATTGCCATTTATATTAAAAATAGTTTAAGGTAAAAGATTATATTAAAATAAAAGAAAGTTGTTTTTCCAATTTGTTGAAATGAGACAAAATTTTTAATAAAGTATTTTTAGCTGACTCAAAGAAAGTGAATACATTTATGTTCATTCCCTCTCTTGATTATGGTCTTTTTATATATTCCTTTAATGTACATTTGTCAGAAGGTCTCCAGCTAATGTCGAGACAAAGAAATGTTTTCATCGTTAAAAATTGTTATTTGAAGTGGAAATTTTATTTCTGTCTTGTTATTTCAATTGACAGTGAAATTAAAACAGTTGAATATAAAATATGTATAAGGTTTCATTCCATTTAATAAATGAAAGAAGTTCAATTAAGCAGAAATATGTAGGAAAAACGCATACTTTGCAAAGAATTTAAAATAAAAGAAAACGCTGAACTCTTAAGTATTTGACGAAATCAATAGCACTTGCTTATTTATTAGTTGTCTGTCTGTAGGCATTAATGGGAATTTTTTCTCTTTAAAAGAAACGATACCATACAAAAACTTCCTTTTGGTAATTGAAGGTTATATATTTATACAAAGCTCATCCAGAAAGTAAGTATTGTTTGGTATTATAAATATTAGCAATTTGTTTCCATTTGTATTTTATTACAGAAAAAAATCTATACACCTTAAAGTACTTTTCGACATATTCACCATGCGAATTAAGGCATGTGCCATATCTTGGCAACAATTACAACATACCCGCTTCGTAGAATTCGACGCCTACGACCTGAACCAGTTCTGGACGTTGGCCTTGAACTCATCATCACTTGCAAATTGCTGGCCGGCAAGAAATTTCTAGAGATGAGAAAACAAATGGAAGTCGGATGGAGATAGGTCCGGACCGATTTTCAATTATCTGACGATAAACTTTACAAGGTCGAACATTTCTCGCATTCAAAAACTTGATAACGGCTGTTATTTCACAGTTGGCGTGCCGATCGATTGCTTTAAACATGATTACCGACAAACAATGACTTCAAACGTTAGTGTAAACAAACGAAATGGCTAGGCTAATTCGTTCTCGAGTTGAAGGATATACCCAAGCACGCACGATCTTCATGCTGTCAGATGCGCGAGAAATATGCGCAAACGGTACTTACTTTCTAGATGAGCTTAGTATATATATATATCAATGTCATGAAAATCAGTCAATGTTGAAATTAAATGGAAAGACTGTAGTTTATCGGTAAAAGCGTATAGAGGCTCATCATATATATATATGGGTTGTCTTTTTCATAGTAGTAATCATCTAAATATTATTAACATATTACTATATAATCTAACTATCTTTTGTATTTCATTTGTATGATTATTGATAAGATAACAGTATTTTAATTCTAATTTTTAGTTTAATATGTGCATATATTGAAAATGTGACATGTGTTTTGATTGTTTGAAAAATTTAACTATATATATATATATATATATATGCACACGTTTGCGTGCTTTCATTATGTTTTTTGAAAAATAATGTTGCATAGATTACAAAAAAAATATGATGTCTAGAGTAAAAACGGAAAATAAAAGATATCTTTTTAATGTTGTCAGATAAAGTTTAGAGTTCTATAATTTGTTGACAGATATGCTCAGCATGCTATTTTTATCTTTGATAGTTTCAGGCATATAAATTAATCTGAGAATAAAATGTTTTCAAAAATTTATAAAGAAAGAAATGCATCTTTTTGACTTAATTTTTATGTAGTTAATTAAATTTTAAAGTCAATTTCAATTTTTTATACTTTCTTATAAAAATACTGAACTTCAAATTTTCTGTTGATTATGTTTTAGATTTATAAATATAGTTAAGATAAAATTTTAAAAAATATACCTTATAGATTGTAAATTTATAAAAAATAATTCTTTGAATTATTAGAATTAATTACAATTTAAAATAAAAATAGATTTAATTTTGATCATAATGAAATATTTTTATCTCATTTAAGAAAAGATGTGTTACGATAAATAACAATGGAAACAATATCCTAATTACTGTCAAGCTGGACTTAGTTATTATGGTAATATGTAACAATCTTCTACAAGGAATGCCAGTCGATATTTTTAAAAAAGTTTTATATTCTTTTGTTTATATTCTTTCTGGTATTTAGGATTGAAAACTTTGATCAAGATTTAAATTGTATTGTTTTTCTTTACATACAGTATTTTGGCACCAGTTTATTTTTCTCTTCTATCAAACTTTATCGTTCCTAAAAAGCAAAATGCACAAATAAAACTTCAAGTAGATTCAACTGAAAACAGACCACAATCAAAAACTTCAACATGCTCGCACTAAAAATTATATATTTGTTCAATTTCCTGTGATGCATTGTATTCATAACAGTTTTGTTTATATGTATGTATTCGCAAACATAACTGACAAAATACTGTTGGCAATCAACCAAGATGGCATTCTCTTAAGAAATCGCAGACTTTTATCATTTGTTAATGTACAAGGTGAGTTTCAATTTATGTTCTGAATCATAACTGAACTGAAATCATATTTTAGTTATTGCAGATAGAATTTTAAGCCTTGTTTTGTTGTAAAGAACATTGAAAAGGAATTTATTGGAAGATGTTTTCGAAGTGGGAACTTTCAGAGAAAACACGCTAGCCTAGTCCAGTAAAAAAATCATTCCATTGAAATTATCATGTAAATAAAGAAATCTTTGAAAGTTTTTTATCAGATCTTTTACCAATGCTCAAGAAGATCTTAGGTCAGTATTTTAATGTGGTAGAGAACTTCTGTAAGAACAGTATTTAATTTTTTCCACATTAACAACAATAATTGACAATAAAAATATAATCTTAGGATGAATATGACGGTTTGAAAGACGTCATTAAAAATGGTGAAAGTGACGTTAAATAAATTACTTTTTTGCTTTCTTTCATTGCTCGCATTCTTACCAAATCTAGTGAGGGTCTGAGAAATTATTTCAGTTAGAAGTCGCAATACATAAGCAAATGAAATATTCAAATAATTCATTTGCATTGCAAATATGCAAATTGCTAATTCTAAACAACTTCTATTCAAAGAGAAATCTCACTTACCTATGCATTTTTAAATAATTCATCGTAATTAGCGATTTTAATGCAAGAAATATGCATGAACAATTAAATACAGTAAAATCTCGACTAGCCTACTTACATAGTATCCAGCCTGGATAAAAAATATTTTTCATAAATAAAGTGAGGTTAATTTGCCCTGAACAGGTGTTGCAAGTGGGTGGCTGGTGCAAACATGCGTAATAATAATAATGTGTAATAATAATGTAAAATATAATTTGAGACAAAGTCGCTCTTATCAAGTATTTTTTCAAGAAGTACCTAAAATCTTCAGTCTTAACTCTTTTATTCCAGGCCTACTTTTTCATATGATTTTTTTCCACTGTTAATTTATCAATGAGTAGTAGAAAAAAATAATTTTAACATAATTTAAGCCTACTTTTTACTTTAATTTCTTTGCGTTATATTTTGTTTATCTGAAAAACGCAAAGATTAATCGAATACAGTTTTCATCGTTTTAAGTTTCCTGAATTAAGTTAGGCATTATAAAGTTTATCTTAAAATGTATGAATATTTGTATTCCTGGAATTCCTTTTTCTGTAATAATTTTTTAAAACCTATAGTTCAGTACACAATAAATATTTGTAAAGAAATCTCTCGTACAAAGAGTCACAAAATGCAGATAAAAGCGGGTTTTGATTTTAAAAAAAACCGCATTTTTCGCGTTTTGGGTAGGATAGAAAGTGAGAGTTTTTTATTTTCTGCCACATTTCGGCGGAGAGTTGGAAGTTTACTGTATTTTTTTTCAATCATTAAATTGAAATGTGATATTCCCCTCCCAGATGACACGCGGCATAAAATAGTTTCAAATGTTAAATCAATTGTAGGAATACATGCAACTATTGCCTGTGTATTACGGAATGGTATTCACTTTATACTGATACGTGTTTTTTTACTACATCTGCTGAAAGCAAGCTTGTTAGCAATCTAAAATTAATTCAACAACTCGCCGAAAAAGTTAATAGCTCTTTTATTTATCTGAAGATAATTTCATAACTGGAAATTCTAGAGGTTTTTAAGAGATCTAAATGTAACCCTACCTTTTTTAAAAACTTGAAAAGTGTCTAATAAACGCTAAATAATTTGAATGTAACTTTAGCTTTTTAGAAATGCTGAGTAATAGTTATACAGCAGTTCTTGTGTTTGGCTGAGTCGACAGATTGGGTGATCCAAAATAACAGGAGGTGTTGAGACCCATCTTGTGTAAAAGGATGCCCATCACAACCAAATTTTGTACACATAATCACCTAAGTATGAGGTTTCGATTTAAAAAGAAAATGTCTTAGCTTGGTTGATTAGGAGGAATTAATTTACTTAAAATTTCAAGTATTTGAAATTCTTCTTCATATCCAATTGATACATGAAGCGATCTTTCATTTAACTACGATTTTAGTGAACATGACGCTAAATTTACCAGATCAAGAGTTACTTTTCAAACTCTTTTACCAAAGAGATAATACTGGTTCTATTACGCTGAAGGCATTTTGATTGGTGAAAACTTTGGGCTGAGGTTCTCTGACTAATACAGTCCTTTGTCGAATGATTGTAAGTTTTGAAGAGACTGGTACTTTTGCAGTGAAATCTGCGCAGAGCCACGAGCCAACTAAAATGAAGAAATTGTAATTGTACTTGTTGAACAAGTAACAACAAATGCACATGATTGCAGTGTACGTGCAATATCTCGACATTTGGACATTTCTTGCTCAATAGTGTGAAGAAATAATGTTTTAAAATTTTACTCACATAAAAACGTCCCATGCCCATGAATTGCTTTGCGGTGATCAAGAAGAGCAAAAATCGTTTGCTTTAACCCTCCGTCGGGCGCAACCGGTTAGCCGGTTAGCGGGCCTAGCGGGAAAAGCCTGGCGTTTTCGCTCCCCTTCCACTTCCACAAGATGGGTAAAAGTCTGTCCTTCCTAGTAGTCTCATTACTTTACTTGATGTTTGGACGCCGTATTCAATTGATTTTCCTGTTAGGCGGGGTGTTGATATCGCCATATTGGCGCAAAGGCACATTGCGCCCGTTCTCGTCACATATATGATTGTTCGTAATATCCGACTTTTTATTTTATCACGGATGTATATTTTACTCCTTTATGACTTTATCATGCACAATTTAGTGTTGTAGAAGACGGTTACCCCGAAATTGCACGTTAAATTATAATTTATTTTTATTTTCTTACCATTACGTTATTGAAAAAGATATTACATGTTAACCCTTTAATTCCTTATTATGTCTCATTATTTCAGTTTACGAACTTCACATTTTTTCTTAAAAGAAAAGTTGTTGCAAGTGTTTTTTAAATGTAAACAAGTTATTTGCACAGCAGCACGATTTTCCTCCTATAGGTGAAAATATAAACTATTTTGTCTTCTCATATGGAAACCGCATACTCAGGAGAGCATGTGTACAAGATTTGGTTGTGATACAGCCAATAGGTTTTGAATAGGAGTTGCTCAAACAGTTCCTATTTAATTTGAATTGCCCTGCAATTCAAAGCCGTTGGAAGAGTATTCATTCTTGTAGTTCGACAATCATTCTGTTTCTTTTTTAAATCACTTCTTCTATGATTTGAACAAAATAGAGATGTTCTTTTAAAGATTTTAAAGAGATTGACAAACAAATTCCCGATCATTATTATTTATTAATAAATTCAATAATGACTAAAAATATTAAAAAATTCTTAAATATTAATGCGATGAATGAAACTGTAACTGAATGTCTTAAATCTCTGCGTAACCTGGTTAGAGCCAGAACGTACTGATCATTCTATTACTTAAAACTTTTATATAATTACTTTACAATCTTCGACCAGCCGGATAGAATCTCTTTTATGGCCAAATCTGCCCTAAGGGTCGTATTTTATCCGTACTGGTATAGATAATAGCTTTTCAAGTTGTTTATACTCGCGGCCTCTTCTCGGGTGCAGAAAGTTTCGACACCATCATGTATGAGTGAAGAGTTTCTCGCAGCATTGAAAGTATATACAAATAGTAAGAAAATGAATAAGTGAATAAATTATTATAAAATTAATTGACAATAAATAGAAAGAAATTTAATGATAATAATAATTTGTTTACAGAAATCAAATGGCATACTTAAAATCAATATGGTTTTCTGCGATTTTCTTTTTTTCTTGTTGAAGAACATGGCGGATATACCATCTTTGTAATTTTTGTGCAGGAAACCCAATCTGTTCAAGTTGGCGACTTCACCCATAGTTAGACTGAAATGTCTGCTTATTTCGAATTTCCTTGTTTCGCACAGCTGCTAGATCTAAGATTTATGGTAGAATATAGCTCAGTTTTGAGGAGTTTTATCTTAATAGCTTTTCCTGTTTCACGCATCAGTTTTGCAAATTAAACACATGTGTGTTTTCGTCAGATAATACAACTGTATGTGACACTTGCAAAGATCTCGCATGGAATAATTATTTCTTGAATTAAGTGACTATGCCATGAATAAGATCTCAAACTCAAATCAATCTACATAGCAATAATAGATATTACCTCAAACTCAAATCAATCTACATAGCAATAATAGATATTACCTCAA
>BGPR01003170.1:18410-85423 GCA_013235015.1 Araneus ventricosus | reverse complement strand
GACGTTTTTTTCGTTTTGGAGTTATGATTTAATTATAAGCCATCAAAACTTTCAAAAATAATACTAGTGAATTCGAGAATGAGATATTGTTCTATAAATGCACACTTAATTCATTATATTTTGTCTTTAAGAGCAAAAATATAAATAAATAAAAAATCATGAATAATGTTTTCTGCACAATTATATGCGTTAATTATTTGTAAGCACTTCGAAAATTAATGATTTTTCCGTATCAAACTCATGACGTAAAGTGTATAGTGAAAGTGTGCAAATGAATCGATTTGGTAAACATTGTTCAATTTGTTTACCTTATAATCTAATAAAGACAGAGTAGTAAAAAGATTATTATATTAAATTATTTAGAAATATATGCAAAAATGATTAACGTTATCTTGATGCATAATGAAAAATTGCTACAGATTCTTAGGATGGCTGATAGAGAATGCATAAAAGATCTAAAATTCATTCCTTTTGGAAATAATCAAATTTTAAGTTATTTAGGCGAAGTATTTTTCTTTTGGTTATATGACGTCAATTGAATTAATTGTCTGAGAGAAAATAATTCGAATTCAGCATATTATATTTTGAATTGTATATGATCTTCTCTTTTTGATGATTATTAATAAAATATTAATGCGTGAAATGGTTAATATTCTGGATGAAAATATGAATTAGCTATTCTAAGTAACAATCTCCGCCTTTATTATTAATGAGTTATCGCTGAATAAAAAAAAGATGTGAAGAATAAGATACATATTTTAAATATTTAAACCGCATCAATATAGAAGCTATATTATAGGATCGCAAAATTAATTTTCTAAAATTTTGAGAATGTCATTTATTTATAAAAATCGCAAAAACTGATCAGTGATGTATAACTTGCCTTGTTCTGTACTCTCTCTGGCTTTCTTTCAATCAATGCCATATTTCCTCTTTAATTGAATAACCAGTCTTCATAGGAGAAGAGCTGAACAAAGGGCTGATTTATACTCTCATATTAATTGGATGTTATAACATGAAAAAAAGATTGTAATAAACTAGTAAATCTTTTCGTGTAATTTCAAAGTCCATTCACTCCATATGTTTCTTTGAGTGATGCGATCACTCTTTTGATATTGCTGAACTTCTTTGTGATTTATTGTGATCAGTGATAAGTATAATTTATTTCCGAATATAGGAGTATGTATATGTGGAAATTATTTGTCACGCCGCATATATTCGAAGTTAGAAAAAATCCTTTGAACTTCAATTTATGTGTCCCGGGTATTTTTAGCGTCCCTAATTTTAGCGATTTCCTCACTTTCACTTCGCAAAGAGGGCAAATGGCATAAAACCTTATGTGCGTGTTTCTCAAGCTTGTTTTTGTTATTGCCTCGTCAAGGAGGGCACGTTATATTGGATTTTGGACTTGAAGAAATATTCTATTTCCAATGTTTGCTCTAAATTTCTGCCAAACTACACAGTAGCAACAAATAAAAGACGTTTTTTGAACTGAAAATATACCTCTTCGTTTCCCGGATGATTTTTCACGATGTCAAAACTCCAGAAATTCAATTTCCGAGTTAAGATCACAAACGGCTCCTGATGAATCCTCTTTTCATGCACAAAAGAAGCGAAAGATATCTCAACTCCTTACATCTAGGGTGCTAAATACACCATTTGTAAAAGAATATTATGCTTAAAATCCTATTTTCTCTAGATGATGAAGTTCGGATTTCGACAATATGATTGTCAACAAGTGATATATAAGTGTTCTTCACGCCTTGATGGAAGATGGAAATATTTTGTTACCAATTGTAAGAAGTTGAAATCGTCATTCAGGATAATAATTAAAGTTACATTTTCAAACCACCGTAAAATTAGAGCCATTAGTCTGATTGATGAATTTTTTTCGAATGAATTTCAGCGAGGCTATCTATAGTTCAAAATCTCATGGTCAGAAAGTTTTAAAAAGGCAATCTAATTTTTCATTTAGGTCCAAATCGTTATTCGTATGCGTTTGGGGTGATTAGGTTTAAAAGTTAGTTTAAGCGCATTCTTTTCTTTGCAATTAAAAATCGTTTTCTACTTTGGAAATTAAGCAAGAATAAATTATTTCTCTAAATCGGTTGAATACTTTGTAGCTTAATTAAAAACCCTAAGTTTTGGAATGGGTATAATTAAATAGATCAATAAATATTTAGTATGCACGTTTATGTTTTAGAGAAAGTAAGAACTACAGTAAAAGTAAATTTTAAAAAAATATGCGTTCGTGAAAAAAAGTTCAAAGATTTTTAATTGTCTGTGATGAATACAAATATTTTATCACTTATTGCCACCAATGTTTCTATGAAGGTAAATTTTAAACAACCTTTCTATGAATGAGAGCCTCAGGAAATAAAACAAATCTTCTGGCTTTGCTCATTTGACTGTGTAGAACAGTATCATTTCTTAAGCTTAATTTTCAACAAGTTATTGTCTAGCTGGAAGCAAAAAGAAACGTCTAGAATTATTTTGCGACAGCAATAATTTTAAATAAGACTAAAATACATATTATTTTTCTATTTCCAGGAAAAATATAAAGTAAACATTGTGAAAATTATCTCTTACATTTGCACATTATGTGCTCTCCACAAACAAAAGAATTGAGAATATCAGATTCAAAACTTCACTGAAGAAAGAAACTTAATTTAGGCTATAAAAATAGCACATATTTAAATGCATATTTAAGGGATATTAGTATTTTACGATTATATGATTGCGGTATAAAAATAGAACATACCTAAAAAAATCAAAACACGCTTACATCTGTTTATTCTTGCAATTGTAACACATTAAACATACCAGTGCCGGTCAGAATAGTAAAGAAATGAGTTTCTTTATCCAAAAAAAAGAGGAGTTGGTTAACAATTTTTTATTTTTGCTTTTGGAATTGATATTTTTGTTCGCCTTTGTGTTCGTTAAACTATTCATTTCACCATTTAAACTCTATTAGCATAAATTTCAATTATATTTCAAGTTTGTTCAATTAACGTAAGTTAATACTGGCCAAATATGCACTTACGTAAATATCGAAGAAAAATTATATTCAATATCTGTTATCTGGATTAAAGATATTCTGTATTTTGAACTAATATCGTATAATAGTAAAAGGAGTGCATATTTTTCTGGTGACGTAAAAAAGGACCTAGCGAAAAATTCAAGTTTTGAATTTTCTTATATTGTTCTTTCTCTGCAATGAATTTTGCATTCTAGATACATTTTATTCAAGTGCTGAGTCAGTTGTTTTCCTATCATTTAACAATGATTTTTAAAGCACTAGATCTGACCCCAAGACACAAAAACATGCTGACTGGCTCTAAGACTTTCATTTGACCCTCAAATCCCCCCAATGACTATGAAGTCAGACATATGTATCCAAATAGTACATCTTTTTTTTAGTTTAAAAGATAAGTGAAACGAGAGAAATAAAACAAATTTTGACGATTCTTTACAGAGGATACTGTAGCAATAATTATGATAGCCTTATTAGGTAATGTTCCGCGATATGATTTTCATATGGAATTTACAGTTTTAAACAGTTTGCAACTATTTTTAATTTTTTTTTTAAAATAGAGTATTTTAAAATACAATCTTTATCAAATTATGGAATAAAATATGTATGTCTATTAAACTTCATTTTAATATTACTTATCATTAAATATTGATAGTGTCAAACGCATTAAATATTAATAGTGTTCGGAAACAACGATTGAAACTTCTTGAAATACGAAATGATTTACAGACACCATCACATTGTAATATCTGCGCCAAGACTTTAAGCATCTGGATACAGTAAGAAAAAACATAAACTCAAGAAAAAACAAGGAAAAGTTATGTTCTTTTAAGCAAATTTCGAACTAATACGCTTTTTACTAATAAGCTCCTTCATAGATTCAATATCGTCTCATATGCTAACGGTGAATTTTGTATTTTGTATTCACTCGGAAGAAACATTATCGCACATCCGTTTCCATAGTCCAAGATTCCATGATCCACGACTTCAGCTCTTAAAAGAAATTCCAGATTTGAACCCTGTTTATTCCGATACATCCCTCCAAAGCCAGTTAAATATAGATAAAAGTGCCAAGATCATGTTGAGAGCACTTGAAAAATTTTTTCCTGTTCTGCAACCGCTTCTAGTTTTCATTTTCCTTATTATTTTCTTTGTTTAATTGTTTTCCCTTTGCTTTTGCTGTTCTTTAAATTTTTTTCACTTTTTTCCTTTCTAAAAACGATGTGTTGCTTATGCATGAAGGAAAAGTAACAACTCTGTACAATAAATAAATAAATAAATATCTGCGCCATCTGGCGATCAAAAAGTTATAAAAAAATAAGAGAGAGCGCAAGTCGAGAGAGTGAATTCTTAGAGTAATTGATGTGAGATGATGAATGGCGTCCTGCCCTAACATGATATTTAATCTATAAATGTTTCGCTCGGATTATTATTTAATCGTGCATGTGTTTATAATTCTTTGTGCTTGTATGTAATGTCTGTGTTGCATCTATGTCTTCGTGTTGTGGTGTCCAGAAAATAAATTGTGAAAACGCCATGGTGGATCTACTTTCATAGAGTTTATGAGGATGTCACAATATTTCAGTGATATAAATAATGTATCTTAAGCGGAAAGTTACCTACACTGACGGAAAAAAAATCCCAATACCAAAAAAGAGTTGTGCTGGATAAACGAAATTTGATAGGCCTGTTTACACATCTGAAAGATGATGTCTATTCAAATTTCGCGTTAGGCGCATAAATGTGGCGCTAATAGCGCCACTATGAACATTCAAATCAGGTTTGCTTTAAATACGCACTGTAAAGTTCGTGAGCGTTATTTATTGCTGACATTTGAAGTAGTGAGTTTATTTTAGTGAAGAATACCTTTAAGAATACGAAGAAGCCATTATCAATAGCTAGTAGGGCTACGAGAAGGTGTATTTTCTTTCCGCGATATTGCAGAAAAACTTGGCAGGAATGTATCCACTCTGCATGATTGCTGTCAGCAGTGGTCAAGGGAAGGTACTGCCTCAAGAAGACCGTGTTCCGGGTGGCCACGTGGCACTACTGAAAGGGAAGACCGCCGTGTTAGGCGTATGGCTGTGGCGCATCATACTGCGTCTGCGGCAGACATTCGAGCTGCAGTTGGCACCAAAGTGACACAACGAACTGTTACAAATCGGTTGCTTCAAGGACAGCTTCGAGCCAGAAGCCCTGTAGAGTGCATTCCACTGACTTCAAACCACTGCCATTTGCGACATGAGTGGTGTCAAGCTACAGCTCATTGGAGTACGGAGTGGAGATCTGTGATGTTTTCTGCTGAAAGCCGTTTCTGCCTTGGTGCCAGTGATGGCCGTTTGTTGGTTAGAAGGAGTCCAGATGAGCGCCTGCAACCAACCTGTCTGCCGTCTAGACACACTGGACCTACACCTGGAGTTATGGTCTGGGGAGCAATTTCCTATGACAGCAGAAGCATTCTCGTGGTTATCCCACTCACCTTGACTGAAAATTTGCATGTTAGTCTGATGATTCAATCTTTTGTGCTGCCATTTATGAACAGCATTCAAGGGGGTGTTTTCCAACAGGATAACTCTGGCCCTCATACCACTGTTGTAACCCAACATGCACTCAGGTGTCTACATGTTTCCTTGGCCTGCTAGATCACCAGATCTTTCTCCAATCGAGCATGTATGGGATATCATTGGACGACAAATCCAGCGTCATCCACAGCCAGCATTAACCGTCCCTGTACTTACCGACCAAGTGCAATTGGCATGGAACTCCATCCCACAAACTGACATCCGGCACCTGTACGACACAATGCATGCAAGCTTGCATTCAAAATTCTGGCGGTTACACTAGTTATTAACCCTTCTAGCGTCAGGCCCATGATACCTTCGTGAACTGTTTTCCTCTCATAACGGCAGACCCGAGACTGTCTCGGGAAACAAAAGTTCCATGAAAGTGTCAGACCCGAGGTTTCCCTTCAAAAAGTCTTTATCTTCCCTCAGGTGTCGCGCGGCGACATAATGAGAGGGAGTGCCTGTGGTCAGGGGAGGGTCACTTTGAATAGATCTAATCTTTTAAGTTGTATTGCGTTTAGCAGCTTAACATCAGTGCCAGAAGTCTCCTGCGTAAAATTCGCAGATCATTCTGAGTTATTTTTTACATTTAGAGTAAATGTGTATCAAAATTAGTGTCAATCCACAGGCATAAAATTGAATGTCTATAATCCTTGAATATGCATATACGTATTTTTATTATCTCTAACTAAACAAATGGTTTTAATTTAAAAACACAAATAAAAAGGAATGCAAAATAAAAAAAATTAAAAGTTGATTAATTTTCTCTTAAAGATTACTTAATTTACTGACATTCGAGTTCAAATAGTTTTTGAAACTTAATTTTTGAGATATAAAAATACTACTACAATATGACATTACTTAACATACGAGTACGTTTATCCTTAAATAAAAACTTTTATTTGCTTTAATTTATTAGTGTATTTAAAAGATAATAGGCAAAATATATATATATCAACTTGCTGAACTTTTCATTGTGAAAAGATTAACATTGATTATACATATATTTCTTAATTAATAATTTCATATAATTAGAGATTTTAAGTTTATTAGGCATTACATATTCTTGCTTGGGCTAATACGGAATTGTGAAATCAAATAAGTTTCTTTCTTGTTGCTATGAACACGAACAAACGGACAGTTGAAATTAATTGAATGACAACGTAGCAAGTCGATTTATCCCATATAAACATTATAAACGAAGTGCATAGCCTAAAGATTATCATTTAAGATTTCGAAAAAAGAAATTTTTTTCCACAGTCCCCCCATTAGATTCCTAGATCCACTCTTGGTCATAGATACTAATTAAAGAAAATGTAACAAAAAAAATCGTTATTATACAGATAAACTCCGTAAATCGTTATCTTCAAATCCGAAACGTCGTATGAGATTCCTTATTTAAAATATTATATTTCTAAATGTGGAAGAAACAAAATTATAACGTAGTGTTACTAATTGTGATTATTGTTTTAAACACACATCTTTAAGTACTACAAACCATTTGCACATTAAGTATTACAATAATTATTTTAATTAAGTTATTATTAATTTCTAAGATTTTTTTCCCACAGTAGCACACCATTTAACGAATTCTTAGATCCGCCCTTGATTACAAATACTGAGTTACGAAAATTCAACAAATTATAAAATCGTATTTACATGTAGATAAACGCCATAGATCGTTATCTCGAAATCTGATATGTCGTGAGAGATTCCCTATATACAAAATTGTTTTTCTAAATGTTGAAGAAACAAATTATAACATGCTATTACTAACTTTGATTATTGTTTTAAACACACGTTTTTAAGTACTACAACACATTTGCAATGCGCTGAATGAACAATATATATATATTTTTTTTTTAAGAATTAAATTCGATCAATAATTTCATAGTTCGACGTGATAAAAATATTTTTTTAAATATGTAGTGAGAAAACAATGAAAAGTACACATTAAAAAATTTTTTTTTAATTATTTCTTATAAGGTTTTTGTAGAAATGTAAGAAAAAATCTAAAATCTCTCACCGATTCCCATTAAACTGCAAGACATTCCCAACTTTTCTGAGAATACTCAAAGAAGGGTCATCTAACAAAGGATCTTGTCACAAAGAATCGAGGTGAGAAGTCATATGTCATTGCCGCCCGATAACAGGTCTAATAGCCCCCTATGGCACAGAAATGACCGCAAAAGGGGGGTTTAAATCCTTTTGTTCAAAGCCTGACAACTTGGAGAATAACCTTCTCTTTCAACGTGACAATTTCGTTAAACGTAGCAATCAGAAAGCCTAACGGCTGGAGGGTTAATGTACCAGAATTTCACATCTGAAATGGTTCTTCTCGCGCTTACATTAATCTGTGATTTTGAAACTTAAATCAATTCAATATATTACCTAGACAAATGTATTGCCGGAATTTCATTACTCTACAATAATTTTTCTTGGTGTTGGGATTTTCTTTCCGTCAGAGTATTTTAAGGTGCGTGTTTTATGTTTCAGCATCACGTTTATCAGCTAATTCTGATGTTATTTTCAAAGAAGATGTTTGGCATTAACTTTGTGACAACATGAAACACGAAGAAAAGCTTTCACACAGTATCCGATGAGATAATTTAATGACAAATAACATTTAACAAAAATACATCATTGACCACTGACAATATTAACAACAATATACAGCACGTTCAATAAAATTTCAGTAACATTGACAATTTATACAACACCACACTGATAAAATGCACATGATTTTGCACGCAAAACGAAAATCAGACTACAAGCAGATAAGATTTTTACATGATATGCTGGAAACAGAGAAATCATCGATGTCGATGAAGCATGCATGTTGTAACATGTAATATATAAAAACTTAAACTGTTTCATTAATATATAAATTTCGGAAGAAATAAAAATGAACCTAATCGATATATTATGAAAGATTTTATTTTACTTTCCAAGTCGATGATATAAAAGTTTGAATTAATACGGCTCATTCTTTTTTTCTATAAACTTTCACACAAACGAGGTTTAATGTCTCGAAACCTTAAAGGTTCATAATACATAAAATGTAGGCCCTTTTGTTAACTTTACATGGAAAACAAAACAGCAACGTATTTTAAGTGATAAAAGACGAGCAAATAAAACAAAATGATCTCCAATTGTGGAATTGATAATTTTATCAAATCGGAGTTTAGAATTTTATGTTTAAATATGGTAATAAACATAACAACCTGACATTATTAATCCAACAGAATATATAATTTTTTAAGGATATCGACGATTTTCAGCTACGAAAATAATAATTAGCTCGGGTGCATAGCATTATATTGCAAAGACAATTTTCTATACATTTATGTTCGGAAATAAAGTGGAAGTCAAATTCAAAAGAAAGCCATATGTGGCATAATATTAACACAACTTTCGACATCTTTTTCCGTCGATGATGAAAAAATAATAAAATAAATTCAAAATATGAAACGTCCGTCAATATTTGAAAAGTATAAAAAGGCTGACTGAGATTTGCAGCCTTATGATAATCACTACCACGTTTGAAAATAAATGTATTAATGTTCGTAAAAAAAGATTACACATTATTTTAAGAATATCTACAATTCGCATGGCTTCTACTAGTGTAGATAAATCCTCATTCGTCAGAGTATTAAGTTAAAAAAATCCCCAGGGAAAAGTCTTAATCATATTATTCTAAATATGTAGAGTAAAAATAACATATGAAATAAAATACATATATATATGTACAATGCCTTATACAGGGTGTACCAAAAAAGTAAAACAAAAGCATTTATTTCCTTAAATATTACACCTAGTCATATTGTTCCAATTACAAACTTTCATCAAATAAGGTAGGAATTTGTGAGGAAGTTAAAAATAAAAAGTTAAAAAAATTAAATTTTTATACGTTCCCAATAGAGCAAAAGTGTCAATGAGGAAAATGTTCCTCTTACACTCATCTATGTATAAACTAAGTTTCACGATTCTATCTGCAATATTTACCAAGATATATTAAATTTTAAATTTAAAGGGCTGTTCACAAATTTATATACAGATGTTTATTGCAGAAATGCAAATTTTTCAACATAGAAAAGCTGCGAAATGCAAATATTTGTCAAGTAATCAAATATTTGTCTAGTCATGATGATTAGCCAATGGCGCATATTGTTGCGCAGTTTCATTGGCGGTTATTTGAAACTATCAACTTGGTAAAGAATGGAAGGACAACTTGAGAAACTAAAATTTAACATAGAACAGAAAATAGCCTAATATTGGACAAGAATATTAAATTATTTTCATTCAGCGTTGTGCGTATTATCAAATTTTAACTAAAGACAGTGGTGACTAGTCCTTTAGGGATGCAGAGTTGCAGAATCCACTAATAATTATTTTAAAATTTCATATTTTCTTTTTTATTTGCTTGATTCTGCACCATCAGAGTTTGATTATGAACGTAAAAAGATAAAAACTAGAAAAGAAAAATGAAAATGTAAGACGGACATATATGGGCTATACACCAAATGGTATTGAAAAGCAAATAAATTCTCTCATTGCGTACAACTAAGTGACATAATAGACGAAGGCGAATAGCTTTCCTTTCTATCTTTGAACTTATTTCATTTGAGATTTTCAGGGGCTCCTATTCGGCGATAGGGCAACTAATGTACTTTTTTCCCCTATAATCTCACTCAAAGTTCGCCTTTGCACTCTTGATTTGTTTTTCTTTGATTTCTCTTTCATTGACTGTGTTTAGGTTTCGGATTAATTTTCAAGTTGCCTCAACGGGAACTTCGCTGGTTACTATATATTCGTTTTCCGTTTTAAAAGTCGCTCACTGAAAAGAGATACGACATAATTTTCTAAAATTCAATTCAGATCATAACAACTATAAGTTTGGACTGTTTGAAGGTAAAGGTATTTTAGAAAAATTGTATTTCAAATTGAATTTCAATTGTATTCTAGTAATATTTTTATAGCACTACTTGTTTCTGAGAAGATAAGCTGTTTCTGCTCATATATCACAGTCGATATTTTTCGAAGGTTTACAAGACGATTTATTTTTGCAAATACTTCAATTAATGTATTATTCAGACATGACACAGGCTTGGAACAAAAAAAGCTGAACTTCATAAATAATGAATCGTGCCAAACATAAATACCGAGAAGTAAAATAAGTATGATTAATTGAACAATAAAATAAATTTATACAAAAAGTGCTTGAGATATTAAAAAAAATATAGAATTATTATATAAAAGAAAATTAAGAAAGATAAAATCCGATGCCGAAGAAGCGAAAATCCGCGTTTCCGCCGAAATGTGTCATGTCTGATTATTTGATTATTTTTTAGATTTGACAAGAGTTAACAAATACATTGTTATTTCCTGATTACGGCCTTTAAATGACTTATTGAAATATGTATATTATCCTTGAAATGTGCATCGAAAGAGTGGATCAAGCATCAGTGAGAGGTATGGAAAAGTGGTGTAAGTCAATAAATTTGTCTTCTTATATCTTTGCAAGTCTTGCAAATAGAAACGCGAAACGATGTATGGGAATAGATGAATGTAAGGGAAACATTTTACTTATTGGTATTTTTTCATAACGGGGACTGTATAAAAAGGTTTTTTTTACTTTTTATCAATCCTCTTAGAAGTCAAAGAATTTTCATACATATTTTCACCTTATTTGACGAAACTTTGTAATTGGAAATATATGTGTAGGATCAATATATAAGTAAATAAACGCTTGTTCTACTTTTTTGGGGCACCCTGAATATTTTAGTATCAACATGCTGATTTGAAATGACATTGTGAAGTTTTCTTCATTTTCAGAGCTTTAGTTATCATACAAAATACAAAACTGCTCTTTAACATTTTGATACTTAAACTGATTTTTTCGTTAAATTGTTTTGTTATTCATAAGGAACTGGTTTTTTTGCGTTGAAAGGTGGAAAATTACATATTTGTTCTATAAATAGTTCTCAGAGTCGAATAGACATTTTGTGATGTGCGTCATACCTATTCGATAAATAGCGAATATTTATTATAAAAAATATTTAGAATACGATGAAACTTTATGAGAAAATTAAAATTTCTGTTGGTTGTCTTACTCGTAGATGTAATAAATTTAAATTTTGTTTCCACGAACTGATATTTTGCATTAACAAAATAAACGTATTTAAGAAAAGTTATTAGTAGTTAAATGGAAAAAAGGGCATTTCCGAAATTTCATTTATTTTGCTGGTAATCATGCCTGATGAAATAGATTATGCAAGCTAAATATCTCATCAGTTAATTTTTGGTAGTTTATTTAAATAGTTGACACTAAGTATTGTATAATTTTATATTTATATGATTGGCAATGAAGTCTATAATGCCTATATAGTTATCTAATTCTAGAAATGAGAGAGCATTTTGAAAATATATGAATAGTATTGGCTTAAAATTACATAAATCAATTCATGAATAATTTTAAAATATCACAATTCTTTAATGTCTTGTCAAGCTCACCTCAGAATGTTATAATCAATATTTTACAGCATTACAGTCTACTTTCTAATTCCAAAGATCCATGGCATATTTTCCCCACAATACAGTTGCTTAACATTTAAAACGCAGATACACATAAATATAGCATATTTATAGACATGTATAAAGAAGTCACCGCTTCCTACAGCACCAGGAACAGTACATTGTTACTTAAGTCCCTTAAGTTAAGTTCTTAGGGTGGATTCGATTATGTGTTTGGGGAATAACTGCTTAGTCTGTGGCTCATGCAGAACATACATAATTTTTTGAAACAGCGGTGGCATATGGTACTTGTTGCTGGAAACACTTAATTATAGCTGAGAAGTCTGCTTTTTGCCATGTCTTTCGCCAACTATAATCTCTTAATCAGTAGAGAATTGCTTAAAACTGTCGTGGTGGTAATCACAGTTCTTTCGTAGCTTTAACTATTATCCAACCTAACAAGTTGTCATTAGGATTGGATACTTGAGTTTCAGTTTTTTTACCCTTGTTCAAATTCGGGATAGCAATGAGATAAAAATTATATTTTGAGCATTTTTGTTTCACAACATCAACCTTGAAGATATTTTATGATCTGATATTTCGAAACTAATTTATAAATATTTTTCATGCACATTTTACTGTGACTTGCTTGTAACGGTATGATGATACATATAAGCTCCATTCTTGATTGGTTGTAGTTGGAACAGTTTCTGATTAAGACATTACCATCTGTTTGAATTATGTGAATTTTTAATATAGTTCATAAGTTCTTCTCAATACAATTAAAAGCTTGGGTTTTCTTTTTTGCTTTTTGGATGAACCACTTTAAATTCCAGTTGTCCAATAATGAAGCAAAATATTCCAATATTGAAGTAAAAATGAAATTTTAGAAATTTAGAAATGCATCTAGTATTCATAATCTGTTTTCTGTCAGTGATCAAAGTCGTTTATATTCAAGAAATATCAGCTTTATTTAGCATGCATGATATAGTACTTTTAAATGCACAGAAAATAAAAGGTAAAAAATGTGAAAAATCCTTAAGATTTCATGAATTGAAAAAACACATAAATACAGATACTTTCTAGCATTTAGTAAAATTCAGACACTTCTTCCTGTATTGAAGCTCTGAAAAATTGTCGTAAGAGCACCGAAACGAGAAATATCACGTAATACATAAATGAAATTAGCAATAGCTTGTGGTAGCCACGGAGTTTGCTCTCATAAAGCTTATTCAACTTCTTTATTTGGAAATGGATGGATGAACAGTTAAATTAATATCTGAACCATTTACGTCGAGAAGCTCGTTTAAGCATGTGTTCAAACCTCCAAAAATCCTCAAACTTCGGTAACTGCTACATTTTCAAGCTGCTTGTTAAACCCATTACGTACTGATGCATCTTTCTCGCTTTTCATCATTGTAACTGCCGTAGAAGGCTCTGGTTCTCTATTACGGTTGCTAGTCTTCAAGGGTTTGGATGAATCAGACTTCTTGTCCGTTTGGCGACTGGATCCACTCTTTGTCTTCGGGAAAAAGCTGTTCTCTACATGCAACTGAGCATTCACCTCGCGTCTTGAAGCGCAAGTGAACGCCTTGGTGAAGCTTTTCTTGAAATTGTCGCTTAAGAAAGCGTACAGGATCGGGTTCACTGCTGAATTCGCATATGACAAGCATTGTGTCAGCAGCATCATTGTGAATGTGAGAGTGTTCTGTCCTGTTTCTGGCGGCAGAAAAGTGAGCCACATCTGGGCACACCAATATGGCAACCAGCAGATAATGTAAACCGTAATGACACTCAAGACCAGGTAAGTTACTTTCCTATGAGTGCGTTTCTTTTCCTTGCTTTTGTTCTTCGGGCCAACATTCCTCAGCTTGCAGATAACCAGGAAGTAGAACAAGAGGATCAGAACGAGTGGTAGGGCAAAGCCTAGTGTAAAAGCATATAGTGTGAAGGTCATTTCTCCATTCATGTATGAACTCTCAGGCCAATAAATGTTGCAGTTGATGTATTCTCCAGTGTCAAGAGTGCTGGCGTACATATAGATGGGTACCATGAGAAGAGCTGATAATGTCCATGCGGTCAAGCAGATAAATTTGGCAATGAATGGCGTTCGATATCTAGGTGACTGAATAGGATGACAAACAGCTACGTATCTATCAGCACTCATGACTGTTAAAAGTAAGCTGCTTGTGAACTGGTTTATGCTCGTGGTGGTCATGTAAATCTTACACATGACTCTACCAAATGGCCATGAATGGAATATCATAGTGGTCAAGAGAAATGGTAAGCCAATTAAGTACATTTCATCCGCAAATGCTAGGTTTAGAATATACATGTTTGTTACTGTTTGCATCTTAGAATACCGAAGAACTACATAGATCACAAGAGTGTTTCCACCGAGGCCAAGTATTCCCACCAAACCATATGAAATTCTTGCAAACTGGATAAGCCATTCAGGTGGAGTGAAAAAGTTGATGTAAGCCTCAGGTGGCTCTGGGTAAGTGCAGTTCGTGTCGTTCATCAGGAAGAAGTCATTATATGAACAGTTCATTGTAAAGTTGTAGATCATTAAAGCAACTTCCCCTAAAGCTGCCATTCTAAAATTTTGTTCAGTCGAGCACTTTTTTATTAAACTGTTAAAATACGTTTGAAGAACATTTGTATATTTATGTTGGTAATATTTTTATTTGCGTGCAATGGTATATCTTGCTTAATCAGTTATTTCAAAGCTGTCTTTTCATTTCACCTTCGAAGCATTACCTTTCTTCTCTCTTGTCTAATCTTAACAATTCACACTGCAATCAGTTTTGGTGTGCTTTATAGATATCTCCGAACAAATATGAGAGCAACGAATCTTAAATTCTATTCCTGGAGAAAATTTCAATTTTAAAAGCGGAATTTGAAATTCGATTATTGTTTCAGAATTATCTCAGTTTTCAAAGTCAAGTCCGGTAACAAAGAAATTAATCACTTACTGTGTGATTTAATTTATTGAAATTTTAGCATCTATTCGTCAACCAATTTCTGCTGATCTTTATGATTTTCAAAATACCATTCTTCTTAAACTAGTAACCTCCAGATAAGAATTCCTATTTTATATGCGAAATGAAATATGAAATTCTTTCTTAACTTGTCCTATGGGAAATTTTCCAATTTATCTATTTAAAGGACGAGCAGAGGAGGGATAAAGGTCTTTCTAAGCAAGTTTCAAAAGCGTAGAGTCAGCACCATGCATATCTGCAGACAGAGTTCTTCGGAAAGAAAGATGACATCATTTCCTTTTCCGGAAGCTATCTTTTCAACGGAGGAAGCACTCTGTAAAGAGAAGAGAGAAGAGTTAAGGTATGAATTTTAAATCAAAAGAATGAAAGTCGACACATATAAATGCACACTATTTTTTAGCTTAGAGCTCTGCTTTATGATACAATTCCAAAAGTAAAAGAAAAATAATAATGAATATGCTGTATGGACGTGATTTCTGGTTTGTTTACTTATGTTACAAACCTTTATTTTATCTGCTTGTATGTTGGACTTCCGCTTTGAAGATCCATTGACGTATAGCGGAAATACGTATTTCAAGCACGTAAACAAACCATAAAACTCGTCCATAGGCTTTTCTTTATATTCATTTGAGTAAAATATAAAAAAAATAATTATTTATTCTTAAAAATTCATTTGAAAGTAAATTGAATTAAAAAAGATAATTTAATTTAAAATATTCTAATTTATAACGTTTTGTAATCTGAAACTTTAAATTCTGTTGCAATCTGCAAAAATACTCCTCCAGGTACCATTCACATTTTAATAATCGATGCATTTTTAAGTGAATTAAACAAAAGAAAATTGAAAAAGGGATATTATACCCATGAACATTTATAAAGTTCTTTAAACGAGAGTTCCCAAAACGAGAGAAATTGAAAGTTAGAAGCTGTTTTTAATTTTTTCGTATCTATCCTATTAAAATTCGAAGGTAAACAAACGTATGTATGTATGTCCGGCTATCTTCTCACAAACCGCTGAACGGAGAAGCACGCGGAAAGTACCAAAAGATGGGGAATAATCCAAGGAATCCATTTAGGCCAATTAAATTCCGAAATTACAATTAGTTAAAAAGATATTAATTAAAAACGTCAAAATGAATGAATTGACGTGCTGCCATCTATTGGCAGAATGGTGAATTCATTCACGGCGGATTCTTTTTTTCCCCTACTATTATTTTTCGCATCCGGTGTTGCATTTTTTTATTTATTTAACGGAAGTTGGTATTTTTTTTTGAGCGAGCTTCTGTGTTATTCTGTGTTTGGATTAATTAACAATTGAAAAAAAATCGTTTTCCTGCATTTTTCTTTCTTTTTTTTTGTCGTACGGTGCTTCGCAACGTTTACGTTTGTTGGGGGAAAATATTTATTCATTTTTATCCGTTTTTTTCATTATTATTCGTTTTATTTTTTCTTTTGCAAAACAAATATCATGCTAATCTGTTTTAATTTAAAAGCATAAGAATTCTCGCGTTTTCATTCAAACCAAACTGCTTTAAGGTAGTAAAAAGGCTAGAACTGAAAGTTGTAATCCAACAAGAGAGGATTCCAAACAGATTTATATTTGTTGGGGAAGCGTAGTGACAATATTTGTAGGGAAAAAAACAGAGGCGGGAATATGAAAAAATGTGGATTCCGAGAAATGCTGGGCTATAAGGTAATTAAAAGGTTGGATTAAAAAATTTTAATTAAACAATTGCCCGTGCAACGCCGGGCCATTCAGCTAGTAATATATATAAACACGTTTAACCATTTATGCATAAAAGATGAAAAGAAGTTCAACGATTAAAATCAATTAAAACCTAAAACGATATTTTCAAGTAAGTAATGACTTATTCAGAGATATTTAGATATCCTTGAGGAAAACAAGAAACATTTAAAATATTTACACCATGATAAAGTTAATGCGCAATTTTTCGTTGGTCTATACATTTGCTAAACAAAAATATATGAATTACAACGATCCTGCGGTAACAATAAATAAAATAAATAATAAAATAGGAATAATAGGTAGGAATAAAATGAGTTTCTGTAAAAAAATTCCATAATAATCGGCATTTAAATTCTTAAATACATATCGATACTGCTAAAATATAAATTACGAATTGAACTAATAATAAACCATTAAATTGCGGTTTTTTATCGTTCTTTACTTTCTCCTCTTTGCTTCTAGAACATTTATTTGAAACGGCAAGAACGATTTTTTGTACTGTGGATAATTTTGGGAAGCATTAACAACTGAGAACATCATCTATTATTTACATTTTAATTGTTGTTTAATAATAAGTAAGCATAAAACATCTTAAGGAAATATCCTTTTCAAAATATCAAAAGAAAGTCATACTAAGGAGCTAAAGATATTGTGGAGTGTACTTAAAATATCTGTAGAACTTAAAATAGCTTTTCCCAAGAGATAATGCTAATCTTTTAAATGCAATGCATTATTTTTTAAAAAATGATTTAAAAACACAACTTGAATAGAATTGCATGTTTTATAAAAGCAGAGTAACGTAGCATGCTATCCAAATAAGGAGGATCGTAACTTGGTTCAACGAAATCCTCATTAATATATACCTAATTTAGAATAGGAAAATTACAATTTTTACGGTAGTGTTTTGTATGGATATTGTTGTAGTGAAAATGAATTCTTTTTATTTTTGTAATGTTAAATTTTCTATTTTTTAAATCCTGAATACTATCGTATATCGACTGAATATAATTTTATTTAAAATGTATTATTTTCCATTTCAGTAATGTTACATTTTATAAATTTCTTTCATTTTGCACCAAGAAGCTTGCAGTTCAGCAATGTAAGATTTTATGAATAATAAGCATCTCTTTTTAATATATTTCTTGTTTAAAGATATATTATCTATATTTTACTATCGAGATAATTTATAAGAATAGTCAAACTTGAATATTGTAATATTAATCATGAAGAAACTAAGATGTAAGGATAAAGAAGATATTATAAGAAATTAGGAAAAAAATAGAAAAAAACATTAAACGGGAAAGAAATTTGGAAATTTGAGTTGGCTGCAAAAACTAAAAATATTGTTACATTACGAAGAAGTGCGGTGTGAAATAATTTTTGAATAAGGCGTTTAACCCTTTGCACTTTAATGTCGAGTCTGAATTATGCATCTTTTACACATTCTTGTTCGATAGCGCCTATTATAAAATCATATAATAGCAAAAACACACAGATTAATTTTTAAGAATTGAAACAAATTAATAAGAATATTTTTCAACTTCCTAAAGCGATTAATGCAGCTGTTTTCTATCAGACTTTACGACGACTGTAAAGAACCATTCTGACTTCTGAAGGTGCCATCATTCATGACAACGCCCGCCCTCACAATGTTGTTGTAACCCAGCATGTTCTGGAGCAATTTAAATGGGAAGTGTTTGATCATCCGGCGTATAGCCCCGACTTGGCGACGAGTGATTTTGATCTCTTTCCTGAATTGAAGAACTAGCTGGGAGGCCAAAGATTCCAGAAAAGTTAGTAGATTCAAAGCAGCGCTCAGGCCCATCTCACATGACTGGCGGGAACGTTCTTCGAAGAGGCGATGTGAAACCTGGTCCTCCGATATGATATAATGCCTCAATATTCACGGTGATGATGTCGAAAAGTAACCATGTTTGAACATAACTTTTGGTAATAAATTCATTTTGTTCTCAACTCTTCTCTTTTCTTTATGGTCCATAGGAGGTTGCAAAAAAAAAACGGCCCTCGTAAAATTATACCTACTATATGTGTACTATTAAAATGTACACATATAGTCATTAATTTTTATTACATTAAAATTACTTGTGTTTCGGCAGCCTTATCCTTGACACCCCGCATGAGAAAAGAAATTAATGAATTCTTACTTTTTCTATGGTAGTTTATAAATAAGATCTCATAGATAATAAGCAACATAAAATTTACTTCATACAAAAAATTTATGCGGCTTTAATTCTAAATCAGTTTCAGCCAAATAAAAAATTTAATGTATAAATTTATAGAAGCCCAGAATCATTAGCTCTTTGGTAATTTCTACTTAAAATTGCTATTTTATATATTGAACTTCACATTGAATTATATATGTTTATTTAATTAAAGTTAATACTTTTTCATCCACAGTAGTGTTTTGCAGAATGAAAATTTTGAAATATTCCAATATCTGAAAGTTGAAAAAACCTAGCTGAATAATATTTCTTACTAGTTATTCATAAGTAAATAATTATTCCGGTGGAATTAGAAATACAGTTTGAAGAACTCATTTACTGTTTAGCATATATGATAACATTTAAAGAAATTTGTGTGCAATTTTTTCATATGAAGGCCAAGAATGTGATTTTTCTCGGTGTATTCTTTAAGCAGAAATATTGAAATATTTACTTTAAAATTTAGAAAAACTAGAAATCCCAGGTTCAAGGTAATCATAAAAATATATTTTAAAGGTTAATGAAAAGAACACTTTATGGGCAAAATTATAAGGCCCAGACATGTAAGTAGGCACAATAAGATAAGTGAATAAAATGAACACCACTAAAATTATTTTTATATTTAAAAATAGTAGTAACAGGAGAAGTTGAATGCTTGACTGCAATGACTTTAAAATAAGAATAAAATAATAAATTTTAAATAATAATGACTTAATAATAAAATAATACATTTTAAATAATAATAATGACTAATAAATAAGTTAACTATCAAAACATTTTTTTTTGTATTGACAAATTTCAGTAACGAAAAAAAATCAATGGTCGACTGAAACGGCTTTAAAACAAGGTAAAAAATTTGGTATATATTGCAAAGATGGATGGATTTTCATCAAGAGGAGATTTAGTGGAGAACGCGACAAGAAAGAAATTAAATTCAAATTTTAAGGATGCAGGTCTATGATCTGGCATTCACGAATCCTTCAAGTGCCTGAAGTTTTATCTTTTTTTTCTTTGCATTTACATGCTAATATGGACCAATTTCTGAATTTGAATGATTTCAAAGATGATTTAACCCTGCTATTCTCT
This sequence comes from Araneus ventricosus, assembly GCA_013235015.1. Classification (NCBI taxonomy): domain Eukaryota; kingdom Metazoa; phylum Arthropoda; class Arachnida; order Araneae; family Araneidae; genus Araneus; species Araneus ventricosus. The sequence goes on along the minus strand of BGPR01003170.1, from coordinate 65,255 downwards.
TCGGGTTAATATAACCCGAAACGATTTTCAACATCATATACAAAACAACAGTTTATATATATTTTACTGACATTTCGTGGCTTTGTTAGTGAGGGTGATATGTTGTTTCTCTTAAAAGGATTTTCTTTTATTTATAAAGTTTCTGTCTATTTTTTGAAATTGTATTAATGTATCATTTGGGTCAATATGACCCGAACCTGTTTCCCCTAATTGAGCGTAAAAACTAGCACATTATATTATTAATTTATCAGGAAACGACATGAATAAATTCCTGAAAAGTCATCTAATGTGTTTTGTATAAGTAGACAAGTTCGGTCAAGGTTATATAGAGCAATTGCTGGTCTCGTGATACGATATCTCCAGTAAGGTTTTAGATGCAGTATCGAATCATTTCGTCTGTTTTGAGTGGTATGAGAACGGGACGTGTATACAGAAATATCAGTAATTCTTGACACTTTAATGAGGTGAAAAATATAAATAATGGGGATTCGCAGACATTTGAGACACACTGAAATAGCTCAACTTATAGAAGCACTGACTGATTTTCATGCGAAGTGGAAAGCGTTTCCACTTCGCATGAAAATCAAACAAGTGAGGAAAGGACAACTTCTGATTATGATGAGATCTGATTTTCTAGGTGCCTGAATTCTGCTAAATTTATGAAAACTGCTCTAAGCGTAACTAGGTACTCAACACCAATAAAAGGGTTGTAAAAACTACATTTGAAACTGTATTCAGGTCTACAATCCAGAATAAAATCATGAAAAAAGACAATTATTGAAGGCGAAAAGGTATATGGAAAAGAATGGATCATCATTCTTATGAGCACAGAACACTACTTCATGCCCCTGCGACTATAACCTTTTGGTTATTTAAACAGTGTAGCGGAGTCTTATGAGCACAATGCCTTATGATAAATCAATTAGTAACAGAATTGACAAAAGGCCGGAAATGACATAAGAGTACGATACCAGAGAAAGAGCTATGGATATTCTTCATCAACTTTTGAATGCATATATTCGTAAAAGGAAGAAACAAAAGCTGGCCTAGGGTTACAGTTTATACTAAGCTTGATAGCTCTGCTTATATTGCAATTATTCTCTGGACATGAATAAGTAGCAATGGAGTGAAAAAATCAACGAAAAGAATTTTTGAGAAGAACTAGACAAATTATTAATTGATTCATATATTCAGAAAAAACAACATATATATATACATATATACAAATAAAGAATCACGTAATATACTCAAACGAATACAGGATGAATGATAAATTGGTTTATCATTAACATCTATTGTTAATTTACGGTTGAGTAATAAACTTGCCCGATGCATGTTATGTCAATCAAGCAATGATTACAAATATATTATGCAAGAATTATAAAAACATATCTGAAAGCAACATGTATCATACTTTTTGTCTGAATTATATAAATAAAAAGGAAGGTAAGAATTTTAAAAAAATATTCTAATTCATTTTATTTTACATACATATGCTTATATTTACATATTCATTGTATCATTTTTCAAATGTATGAAGTTTATTCTGTTAAAACATCTTATTATCTCGAAACATAATTTTGTTCTGAAAGCATGGAACACATAGGCCCCCCTACTTAGTATTTAGTGTTCTGGTCATATTGACCCGAACGTTACATGTGTATAGTGAATGCGAACAGAACAGCAGGGTTAAATAAAAATGAATTTTCAAAGGGATTATTTAAAATTTTTTGGAATTTAAAATATTATTTTACACCCCACACAAAACAACATGCACTATTTGTGTTTAAACTTCATTTAAAGAGTCTCCACAGTCATTAAATTCATGTTGGATAAAATAGCCTAGGGTTTCTAAAGAAAATAACGTAGAAATACTATGCAGTATGAAGAGAGATTTACAAAGGAGTGTGTCCTTCGTGGCTTAATATGATTTAAAATAAGTAAGAAATTGTTGTTTTAGATTAGAAAAGTGAAGAGAACTATCATTATAAAGAAAGAAATTGAAATATATAACATTCTTTAAAATTTATATTTCTTACAAAGCAACATCATCAGATTTACATCTGTGGAGTGCACAAATTCCATATTTTCCAAAACGTCTGTTGATTTTAAATTTCTTCAGAAATGTCTAGGAATAAAACTCATCGTATAAAAATAAAACTTAAGTATTTCGCTCATTAATGTAAAGTGAAAAAATGATTTAAGCTTGATCACCAGAAAGAATACCCGAAATTCTAACAGTTATTTTTAATGAATTTTTTTAACTCATGAAAATGAATATTTTTTTTTTCAATAATATATGGCGTTATAGATATATATAATCAAGAAACTAAAGTGTACTTCTCCGATTTTAATGTATGAGTGATATTTAGGGAAGAATTTAACAATTTATGTAATATTTCTAAAAATTTTGTTGATTGATATTTAAAGTTAATGGAACAGAAAAGATGTCTAAAACGTAATTTTAGTAAGCATTTGTTTATTGTGAAATTGTTAATAGTAAGCCTATAAATTTTAATTACAGATGCTTTTTCATTATATTTTTTGAAACTGTTGTATTGTAATATTTGTATAAATTTGTATATAATATTGTAATATTTGCATTTCATTTCTAATTGCATGTGGAATAGGAACGAAGAAAGTAGATACACATATTCTAAATAAATACACTTTCAATTGATATTTTAATTATTTTCCAAACGGAAGATATTTTTTGAAAGAATGTTTTTCCACAATCAGACAATCTTAGAGAGGTTTTGCGATATTCGCGAATAAAATGTTATGTCTTAAAAAATTCAAGATACTTTGGCTTAATCTTTTAAGCCTCATAGAAGCGATAATATTCGTAAAAGACGCTGATAGCATATTTTCTTAATTGATCACCGTACACTGATTTTTATAATAAAAAGTCGTTCTCTTTTCTAATTTAAAAAAATAATATGTCCTTGATTAAAAATAATATTGCAGTTCCAAAATAAAAATAGAGTTCATATACAACTATACTTATTATACAATTAGTTAATTACTTATCTTGTAATATCGTTGAACTGTATTGCATTGCACATATCTTTTAGAAAGAACTCTATTAAAATAAGATTATTTCCAAAAGTTTTGCTATTTCATTAGTCTAGTTTGTAAACCGTAAAAAAACCCGAATATTTTCCAAGCTAAATCTTTGCTGTGGTTTGTTCCTTTATTGGGTGACCAAGAGTCAAGACTTTCATTTTCTTCATGCATATTTATGAGATGGTGACAACAAACCCACTAATGCCAAAAATCCCAAACAACCTTTTGCAAGATAACAGTGCTTAGAAGATTTTTTTCTGGTAACACATGTTTTCTACGTAATACTACTCACATTCTTATCTTAAAACCACATTTACAAACTTTAGGAGTTCAACCAAGTATAGTTCGTATTTTACTCTTCTTTTTGAATTTTGTTGTCTATGAGCAGGTGATGCATTTGAATTTGCCATGAATCTGCTCTAATTGTATTCATCGTTTTTATCTGTTTTATCGAACAATTTTTTAAATTTATGTGTATGATAACGGTTCAATATACATCAACTGAAGTAAGTTTTTGTTCTGTTGAAAGAGACAAAAATATTAATGAATGCATGTACTATACTATAAAGTTATGTTTCAGAATTAGATGAAGATCAATTTACATTTATTTTAATATTTTGAAGGTTATAAAAGAGGTGTGTTACTATGCAGAATTTTGCAAGAAGCAAACCTCCTGAATGTTTTCTAATTATATAATTTTATATGGTTTTAAAAAGGCCCTTTCCGTCCAAATGGTTATAATTATTTAAATTCCTTTAAATTACTTCATAGAAATATTTAATAGATTCATGCCTTGCAGCAGAAATAATTATTTTGGATCTTATTTACTGGGGAAATAGCTGCTTGTTTCTCAATTAATTTATGTTTACCATAATTTTCAAATCACGTAACTAAATTTTTAAGTTTTCACTTGCCAGTGATCAATTAGAAATTATACTTTAAATCGGAAATCTGTGCTTTGTTTTCCTTAAGTGGCATTTAAATAACTTAGAACCGACTGAACAGCTAGAGTGCTATTGGCAGCATGTTTGATGGATATTGTCCATGAAAGATATTTCCTGAAACATGCTAATAAAAAATTAAAGAATAGAAAGTAATTCCGCATCTGTTAAGTTTCATTATTTGTTAAACGTCTTAGAAGTAAAAACTTAATTTGTTTTATTTTATATATCCAGTAAAACATTTATTGGAATAATATAATAAATTAAAATTCCAAACGAAAATTAAATTGAAATAATTTTATACATAAAATTTTATGAAATCAAAGGCTAGAACGTTTTACAAATGAACAAACTTGAAGACTCATCTCTAGTTTTCTATTTTATCATAATATTGCCGAAAAGTATAGAAAACTGTTATTTCATTGTGAAGAATATATATTGAAATAACGTCTCAAAATCTTAGTTCTCAACTGAGAACAATACGCATTCCATAAAACGATTATAGAAGTTAGGAATGATCAGCCTGGATTTCAATATAGCAATGAAAAACAAAATGCTGTTAATATTATATCAAATTAAATTAAAAATGTTAATATCAGGGAAAATTGTTAAACTAATTTGGGGGAATGAGAGGACAATTTTCAGTCATTAAAAATGTTTAAGAGACTCTCTTGATGTCTAATATTTTCAAACGTTATTCCCGAAAAAAATAAAGGCTGAAATTTCTATATAATTACGTTTCTTAATTGTTAAAATTTCAAAACGTTTTTTACGAGACACGCATTTTCAGATGTCAAAAAATGTTCAGGCCAAATTTCAAAGATTTAGGTGAACTGGTGTTCCATATAGATAAAAAGTCACTCAGATAAGCATTGGTATTTATTATTATTAAATATGGAGATTCCCATATACGAGGGCATTTTAAAATATGAGGTAACAGGCATTCTGGGAGAAAATCTTTATTCACGAATTCTAAGAGATAAACAATATAGTAAGGCCATGGCACATATTACTTCTTTACATAATCATCACGGTCGTCGATGTACTTTTATTCCATTTGTGCGGAAACGTATCGAAATTGGCACAGTAGAAATCGGCGTCAGGGTCGTGGAGTCAGGCGAAGATGGCTTACTGAACTTCGGCCTCTCTTCTGAAATGCTGATCTGCCAGGTGCTTTTCTCGAAAAGATGCAAATCACTTAGTGCAATGTCCTAGCGATAGGAAGGCTGTTCAAGTGATTTCATCAGTGATGAACGTGATTCGCTGCCATAATCTTTGCATGTCTTGAGCATTTGTTTAGTTTTTCCCGAATTCCGTGCGCCAAAACCGCACCTATTATCGTAACATTACACTGGCTCCGTAAACTTTCATCATTCGCCGATGAATTTCAGCTGGGAAAGTTTTCTTTAGAAGGGGGAAAAAACCTTATGACACTTCTCACCTCAATTGCCGACCACGTTTCTGTCAACGCTTTTATCTTCTGAAACATTGGCGGGCTGCCGCATCTCTGGCTCCCTCTACCGTCTGCGTTTGTAGGCTGTGATTCTATCAGCTATTAACTATTCCATGCGGAATTAGTACATCCGTCAGAGCTCTTCTTACTTTTCGAAACAATTCCTATATTGCATTGCATTTTATAAAATCTTGCATTGCAGATGAATCCGAAAATCTTGATAACCATTTTACAAATAGAAATTATATGAATGAATTATTGTTGATATATAAATAAATTATCAATAAATCACCATTTCTTTTTTGAATCTAAGAAACATTTCACTTGTGTAATTTTTTTAAGAAACATTTTTATTACGACAGTATATTTATATATGATTATAAAGCATTTTTTTGGATAGTCAATATTTATTCCATTTTACAACTTGCATTGAGTCGTGAATCTCTTTAGTTAAAGTTTTATTAAGTTAAAATGAAGCTAAACTACAAGAATGAATTCCTCTATTAAATATTATATTTTCTGATGCAGTCCATGTTTCAATATTTCTTATTTTCTCATTACTTCCATAGAAAAAATGGTTTATTGAACAAAAACAGCCAGACGTTCTTAGTACTCAAAAAGATAAATTTACATTTTAAAGATAAGAACGAATAGCATCAAAATGAAAAAAGAGATCTAAAAGAATTTTGTATAAAGATGAAAATAGAGAAGCTTAATAGACTTACTCGGATCTTCTAATATTTAAGAATATTAAAAGCAAAGGGATAAAAATATATTTTAAGAGAAAAGTCAAATCAAGAAAGAAAGATAAACTCAATAGAAATGGCGAAACGTTAAATAAAACTAAACAAGAACATACTTCGAGCAAAAGATTTTAATTCAAATAATAAATAAAGAAAAGAAAACTTTCTTTCAGGCGAGAAAAAAAATAGACTGAAAATATTTAATTTTTTTTTAAATTGTTACCAAAATAATTATTTGCTTTATTTGAAATTATCATATTAAAAAGAAATTTTATTCAGTAAATAATTACTAGCAAACAATTTTTAATTAATTATTCTCTCTACACGAGTTGCCATTTTGCCAACAACTCCACCCACCAGAAAACTTATCCCATCACAAAATGTGCTTCGGTTGGCAACGACATCGGAGCTGTAATTTCTTTTGACAGGGTCAAGTATCCCTAACTTGACTTTTTCTGAATAATCTAAAAATTAAACCACTTAGAATCACGATTCTGTATAACATAGTATATCAAATTAAAGCTAGAAGTATGCTTAAAACTCTGAAATATTTTGATTCATCATATATTCAATAGTAAACTTCTTATCCACTGAGGAATGAAAAAATGAAAATTTACTTTTGTACTCCCAAAATACATTTACCTACACACTATTACAATGGCTTTTCAGGTCGGAATGAAAACCCCTTTGAGTAGACTATATGACCAAAGTCAAACAAAAATGGCACACAAAAATTACCAATTATCTCACAAGCTGAGAAAATCACGTAGGGTCAAGTATACCACTGGGCCAGTTATCCCTAGTTTTTACCTACTGGGTTTTTGAACAAAGTGCAAACCCGGCATATTGCTACCTGTATTTTTTATATCCAATCTTTCTCTTAGCAAAACCAGCGAAAATTAGATTTTTTGAAGGTCGGCAATGTTAAGCTTTTCTTAGATACCTCTAATAATAATGATTGATCCCTCCTTATAAAATTTTTTAACTGAATATTATTTTAGAAAATTATCTTCAAACTTGTTTTCGAAGATTTATTTCTAACATTAGAAAAAGAATATTCTATTGACCCGACACGTTTCTGCCGATGCAACATGAAGAGAAATGAAAGACAGTGAAAACAAGCGAAATAAGGATCGGATGTTGGGTGCCTCTAAATTCAAAGGGAGAAAGCGTTGTTTTCTCCCTCCTTTTCATCTCTCAAAGTTGTTCTGTGCGCGAATCTTGATCCTTTGGGGTTGGCGGAATCTCTTTGAAGCTCCAGCCTGTGTCTCTCTTACATGTTGATTGATTTTCCGTCTTTCTTTTATGCTTTTTAAAATTATTTTTTCCATTTTCGTTGATCATTGAACTTTTAAAGCAGAAAAGTAAGCAAATAAGAACGGAGACAAGCTTTTTAAATAACTTTAGGGGGCTGCAGCTCTGCAGTCCTAATGGACGAGCTGCCACTACTGATGATATTATAAATATTCGGCGATGTTGAAATTCTGTCGGCGCTTCTCACAGGAATGCAAAATTTTATATTATATTCTGCAAGAATGTACTTTTTTCTTATGAAGCTGTATTTTTAACTAATATTTTGATGACAAATGGGATTTGAAACATTTATGTCCCTCGAATCTTTCAGATATTATACAAAAAAATTTCTTCTCCATCCTAATTAATCTAATTAATTAGCCTAAAGCAAAAAGGAGTGGGAATTGTTTAGTAATATAGAATAGAGATCAGACGAGCATAGGCCCAATGCCACAAATTCAAAGAAAGTTCTTTAAATCTTCTAGTGGCAATCCCATAACGAAAAATCAAATATTGTAAATTTGTTTAAGGGGATAGTTCATGAGTTTTTGGAAAAAACCTACTTTCAAAAACTTTTGAGCTATTTTTTTGTTTTTTTTGTTTATTCATTTTCACTGTCTTATTAACATTAATAATTGGTTGCAGGGGATACGTATTATGCTGATGCAGTTATGTTGTTCATGATATTTCTGGAATAAGTTCGTATCAAAAAGAAAGGAGAAGAATGAACACAGAAATAGCTATTGTGAGGGAAAGAAAAGGGTGTTATGAAAACATCATGAAATATGTAGAGATATTGTGTTTCAGATAAGGGAATGAAGCATAAAGAGATAAAAGCAAAATGTGTGTTAAAAATTTTGATACATAATGACAATTCATTATATTAACGCAAAGGAGAAATTTTTTAGAAGTGTTAACCTGTTTGAAATTTTATTTTCTGAACTGTTTTTGCATGCTGGATTTCGTTAAGGAATAGCCATTTCAAGTGATGGATTATCGCTTGAACACATTACACAACACATTATACTTCCAAGAAATAAAAACTTTATTACACATGTGATATAAAAATCTATTATATTTTCTTTCAAGTTTTAGAGAGGCAGAAATCTTAAAGTTGGTTTTATTTCAGATATATGTAAACATTAAATAGCAAAATATAAACAATCTTCAAAAATAATCCATTGAACAATTTTATATATAAAAATTATTAATATAAAAAAAGAGGCTGTGAAATTCTTAAAAAATATATCTCTTCTTGTTTTAATAAACAAATTTAATGAATTTTATGTTTTCATACTGATTTTTTAAAAACATTTATTGAATTTGGAAATATTTTAGCGATTATTATTTAGACAAAATATTCTTTCAACATTATAAAATTTAAAAATATGTTCTGGAAAGAGAGCTTGCAGAGAATAATATTCTTATAATAGTGAAGATTTATAGAACTCATTTGTTTCTCACAGAAGTTTTAATCTTGAATGATTAATTTCGAGATTCATTTTTGTTTCGCAACAACGCAAGCTGAAAATTTAACTTAAAAGATTTGGAAAGCAGGCAAACTTAACTCTATGTCAATTAAAAATTTTTAAAAACGATGAGTTTCAGGTGGTTCTTCAACTCAAAAACAAGTAGTCGTGCAAAAATAAATAAATAAATAAAGATAAAAATAAAATAAAACCCTCAAGATAATGTATTTAAAATAGAATTAAGAAAACAGTTATACTTGAAAATAGTCCATGTTTTTTAATTTTATTATCTGAATTGTATTTTATAAAACTATGGACATATCTTACACGACATATTAGTGGTTTCTAATAAAAGTAAACGGATGCTTATTAAAGCAGATGATTTTCCGTCGGGCAATGTGAAAGGGAAACCTTAATCAAATAACAGCAAACGAGAAACAAACGGAGAAAAATAAACCAATTCTTGGGTGGGAGGGAGAAAAAATGAAGCATCACACAGTTTGCCTTGCGCTAGAGGACTGCAGCCTTTGCAGCCCAAGCCACCACCAAACTCATTGAGAGGAAATATTGGTTTCGTCTTCCAAAGGGTCACTTAGCTGTTGCCAAGTGAGCTAATTTTCATTCTTGCGAGAGCTGTTTCTGAGCAGCTCCGAATTGTGTATCTGGGGCTTATTGATACCTTTTCTGTCTACTTTCTTCGCTTTTCTTTTCATCCATTTTCGTTGTCAGTAGAAATTTTCAGTGAGAAAATATAACCTAATAGGATTTTTAAAAAGTGAAAAACAAACTTTTAAAATAATTTCAGGGGTGCTTCAGCTTTGCAGCACTAATGTAAGAGCCGCAACTGGTAGAATGCAAAGGACTATGATAAGAATATAAGTAATTTTTCATTCATTTGTATCCGATGAATTTCAGAAGTCCACCATTTCTGGATTAAAATCAATCAATTTTTTTTCTTCGTGACCCATATAAACTTCTTTACCGTTGTTATCTTTTGTTCGCTTCGAAGGGGCTCCGTATTGACGGAAAAGTTCTGATTATTAATTCGTGTCATAAAGTTGTAGGCTGGTTATACTGTGAAATTTCATTCTCGCAAAAAATTTAACAAGAATATACTGCAAGAATTATTTTAAATAAGCAAAGAATTACTATCATATGTTACTCAAGTTTGACAAAATGAAATAAACTTCAACTAATTAATTAAAGAAATTATATATATGAATTGAAATATTCAGAAGGGTATTCAAAATTTTCTTGAGGACGTGCTGTTTGCTACAGAGGAACTAAAAAAATATAGGCGAAAAGATGAAAATGCTTTTAATGTAATTACAAAAAATAACAGTCGTATGTCTTTTAATTGTCTTCATCAATTATTTCTTACAAAAATATGAGCTTCCATTAAATTAAAATTTTATACTTAGCTATTTTCTTTCTTTAATCTATTTTTAGAGATTTCTCTTAGTAAGCCTTTAGTATAAGAAATTGTTTCTGTATTGTCTCGGATATGTTTCTTTAAACAAATCTTAAATTCTTCATGTAGAAAAATGATTAGTTAACTTGCTAGAATTACGAAAAATGAAAAAAGATTAAGAATTCTAAGGAACATAAATATACAGCTGCTGTAAAATACCAGGAAAAGAGCTGCATTAAATTAAAGTTTGTTTTTTCCGTTCCTTTCAAACATTTCACCGATTAAACATTATAGGAAAGATCTATAAATAAACCTTTTAAAGCATTTCTTGGATGCCCATGACTTATACCATCCCCTATCTTATATAAAGGCGTAATTTTGTTTCATGCTTTGGTTTCGAACTAAATTAAATGGAATTGAAAAAATCTTACAAGAAAGAAAGCCGCCATTTAATTTTGTGCTCTCTTCTGGATTTAATTTGCAGATATTTCTTTTTCTTTTTAATCATTACTTCTGTAGAAAAACTGTTTTGCAAATAGCAATATCTAGACTTGATTAAAACAAAAATAAATAAAACCTTCTTCCATTTAAAGATCACTACAGAGCTTTTTCTCTTTCTTAAGAACTGCTTTTTAAATTTGTGTTTCGAAATGTCAGATGTTTACTGTAATGTAGAAAGTAATTTTAGAAGTATCATAATATTCTTTATCTTTTACTTCGTTTTTATTTTTATGAGGATGGAAAAAGTACTTTTTCACTAAGAATCAGTAGAACCCGAAGTTTTACCATTTTCCTAACAAAACTTGGTTTTATACAAGTTTTCGATCCACTCAAATACAGATAATGAATGAGGATGAATTTATAAATCTAAGCAAGAAATTTCTAAGTTAATATGTATTTAAAATATTGAAACAATGTTCTGATTTTGGCATTATGGTTTCAAAATGGCTAATATTTCTATAATCCTTACTACATATTCTCTCCTAAACCTAGGTATTAAGATATCTACATATTTATTGATTTTATAAAGCTAAATATACGTTAGAAAATTAAATGATACCATCATAATCAGTTATTACTGCTTGTGAAATTTTATTAGAAAGTCCAAACATAAATATTTCGACAGAATTTTCGGCAGTAGTTATATGGAGTAAACATGAAAAATTTATATTTTTCAGAAACATTATCAGCAAAAACAATTGAATATGCTGAAGTGTACCTCCAGTTAGCTTATTTAAGATCCCTTAGAGATATTAATAGAAAATTTTATAAATTGTTCTCGAATATGTTTCAAGGGTAGTGGCGTGTTCAATAAAATATTAGACACACAAATACATTCTTAAAAACCTTACAAATAAGAATTGAAATATAAAATAGCACATAATTTGAATACAAACGAAATAAGTCATAATAAGATAATAATATCACAAATTGAATCACTGATATATTTAATTACAACTCAAATTGAAAATCGCTGCTATTGTGCAGTTTCTACTTGCAGCTGGCCTCTAAACTAAGTCAAGCCCTCAAGCAAAAGTAGAGGAAGAGATAAAAAAAATATATGCCCTTCAAAGAAGTGAAAAGAAACCCATCGTTCTTCCTGACGAAGGCGCTAGTGTAGCTCCTAAGCTCTCCCCATTTTTAAAGGACAGTTTTATTACCTTTCAGAGAAAGTCTTTGACAAAAATCGTCACTTCATTAGTGACTATAGTCGGCGTTGAATTGTTCTCTAAGAATGTAAGACAGTTCCTGGAAATACCTCCAAACCATTGGTAAACCAACTCCTCCTAAACTTTGGCAAATTTTAGTGCTGACATATGGAAGTTAACATGGAGCTAACTCGAAAACAGTTTTGTAGAATAAAACAGAAACTAATTCAAAAGCTGAAATTTTCGGATATTCATTTTAATTTTATAAGGTGTCTATTGTGCAACGGAGAGAAGATAGTTGAATTTTAAACGGAGTATTTTACTCACTTAGGTATAGTTCCTATAGCCTAAAATGTTAATTGGTTCACGAAAACATAATGATCTAAATTATCTTAGTAATAGCCCAATTGTTCTTCTTTCTTGTGAAGGAGATGGAAGCCACCATCCTTATGGACAATTCCAATGCTATTCCAGTCGAAATGTACTTTGGCATGACGAAAATATACAATAGTATTTTTATTACTCTAAGATACTGGGTTGACCATCCAAGATATGACACTACATTAGATAGGCAGATATTGTATCAGGTTCGGGTGAAGAAGAAGTGAATTGAAAAATTCTTCTTTTTGGGTTTAAATAAAAGGCTATTAATCTGAGAGTAAAGTTTAAACAATTGTATAGATATTAAAGAAAGAAACAAAATGACCATCGAAAATTATGACAGATTTATTAGAAAGAAGTAATAAAAAAAATGGATATTCATCTGATTAATATAGAGGCATGTTTTGAATGTCCAACCCAACAACTTAAATCAATAAAAGTGATGTCATGCATTTTCGTCACATTTGATATTTTTTATGAAATCAATTATGTCATTTGCTCAAAATAGCCTTCGTAATGATATTGGAAGTCATTTTCAGTTATTTAGGTTGCTTTAGAGTAATTACACGAGGCTACGTTTTACGCGAGTGCTGTTTGCATAGGTACATTGTAATTCTGATCGGAACTCAGAAGATAGTGACAACACTTAATCCGACAAACACAATATCAGCCATTCATAACAACAACCTGATTAAAATTAAATTGGAGAATCGTTGTCTTTTGACGCAAGACATATTTCTTATGTAGTCATAGTGCATGTCAGATCTGCTTCTGTCGGCCATAGATACTCTGGCAGGAGTTGCAATGAATTTATGACAGTGGGATCCGGACTCGTTTCCTGACCACGGTGCAAAATTACGTAGTTTCGCTAGCTATTTAAGATCGAACCCGTACCATCTTCCGGATTACATATTAGCCAGCATTTCTGCTTCCTGGAGAGTTGCATTTAATAAATGCCGGAAAGGAACGATTGTTCTAGTTTCCTCAATATCAATAGTATCTAGTTTTGTCAGAAGACGGCAGAGACAGTCTATATTTCAACTACAATCGCGTTAAATCTGTTTGCAAAAAATTCGTGCTAAATTTTTAAATTATCTTTATTTGTCAAAAATAGCTAATTATTAATACATATTTAATTGCTACGATACTAATTGTTAATTTAATGTTGAAATAAATGAAAAATAGGAAAATATCTTAGTTAAAAGCTAATATAACTGCTCTTTAGGTGTAATATTTATTTACGCGCACGATCGTGCGGGTTCCGCTCTATTTGAGCTCAATGACAGAAAATCGACTTCCTTTCTGTAGTGTCTTCTCGCGTGATGCGCTGCACACCTCGGTGTTTTCTTTCGACTGTATCACTAAGTAACGGCCTTAAAACCTGAAATGGGTACTCTATTAAGAAAAAAATAACTTAAGAAATATATTGTTCACATTTCCTATCCCCTAGAAATGTAATGTTTTACATATAAACAATTTTTTTCTGTTTTTAGCTTTTCAACAAGAGAGTTTCAAGAAATATGTCCCACCACCTCCAATGGTCTTCAGTATTCCTCGAGAAACTTCCGCAAATCGCATTGTCATTTCTACCGTATCAGCACTCAAATGTGACAAGCTCTTTCAAAGTATTTTGAAGGGACTCTTTGAAAGTTTTTCAAAAAAAGCAGACTACTCACAAAGAGTTACACTCTAGAGATGGCAAGCATGTCTTAGTGCTCTCTATTGACATCAAAGGAGCCTTCGACAACTTGCAACATCAAGCCATACTTAAGAGTTTGGACGCCAGCTCTTGCCCAGTTAACATAAATAGACACTTTCATAGCCTTCTTTAAAATAGGAAAATGACACTACTGACCCCACAAGGTAGTGCCACAAAGGATCAAAAACAAGGTTCGTGTAGTGGCCCGGCCCTGTGGAACCTCGTAGCCAAAGAAATACTCAATCAAGTCTGGCCAGATAACGTTCATATGCAAGCCTTCGTAGATGATTTTGTGCTGGTCATTGAAGCGGATACAAATAAAAGCCTTGTAGGCGACACGCAAAGTGCAATAACCCAATTCAGCTCCTGGTGCTCAGAAAATGAACTTGCCATTTCAACAGAAAAAAACAAATTATATCTTATTCAGCAAAATGGTAAGAAGTCCCAAGATCACATGGAAAGGGTATAAAAATAAATAGAGTTAAATCTTTTAAGTACCTAGAGATACACGTTGAAGATCGACTCAACTGGCTGGAGCACATTAATAAGCAAGGAGGGAAAGTCATAAAAATACAACAAAACCTCAAACGAATAGCATGTAGCAATTGGGGAATCTCTCAGGACTCTCAATAAAACGGTTATTGAGAGAATGCTGGCCCACGGATCCTCAGCTTTGTGTCTAAATCCAACATTCAAAATGAAGAGGAAACTTTCTTCGATTCAAAGGCCATTCCTACTCCATATTTCGGAAGCTTATCGCACCACACCAACGGCAGCGTTACAAATTATACTCGGTATCCCACCCCTACACATGCAATTACAGTTCGAAGCCAGGTTTACATCAATTTATCGCCAAAGATTCCCTCTTCCCCCAATCATTACAGATACCCAACCGCAAGATCAGCAGATGAAGGCAACAGGCTGGTCCACTCATCCTTCAGAGCCTCTCAAACCAAACCAAATCTCTTTTGAAGACGGAGAAGCATGTATAGCCCGAAAAGACATTATAAATATTTTCACAGATGACTCAAAATCCGAACACGGAGTTGGAGCTACCTTCTGCGTCTCGACCAATGACATCTGGGCCTACCAGTGGTCTGCTAAACTCAACGACAACAATACCGTATTTCAAGCTGAACTCACTGCACTTCACGAAGCAGTAATATACGCATCTCATTTGCCAAACCACAATATCTCTAAAATATACATAGACAATAGAGCAAGTATCAAGGCATCTTCCAATTCAAAGATCACAAACGAAGCAGCAAGAAAAATTTTCAAAATCCTGCTTTCAAATCCAAGAATAAAAGCCTCTTGGGTTAAAGAGCATGCAGGGAATAAAGGCGATGAGAGAGCAGACCAACTGGCAAAAGAGGCAACACAATATGGGCAACCCTATTCAGATACTAAGCTTCCTAAACCTCACATAAAAGGCCTCCTCCGGAAAAGGATGCTTGAGGAGTGGCAAACCTCATGGAAGAATGGCGATACAGGCAGGAAAATATATAACATCATGCTCTTAGTTAGTCTCCGTCCCACTAACTGGATTAGAGAGGATCGTATCTTCTTCTCTCAACATGGACCTTTCTCTGCCTACCTCAAAAGGTTTCACCTGTCTGACAGCGAATATTGCAATTGTGGTGTAATTGGCACGGCACTTCACTATGCCACGGAGTGTATTTATACAGTGTCTTGGCATATGAGGAAGCCAGCACCAAACTGCGAACAAGAATGGCTGAAAAGGATCGCCAATAACCTCGTTTCCAGGCATAAAATCCATGTGATTATCAAATTCATTAGCGAAAACAGATATCTTTTCCGGCCTCCCTAGCCTTCAACTTTCAAGCGAGCTGAACTAAGTAGCTCAATTACCGGACATTCCCCCTTCAAATAAAAGAAAGGTTTAACAACATCTAAAGAAGACTATTACGAACTAATAGTATAAAAGTGAAAATGCCTGTGCTGTATATAGTGTATATATTTGCTTCTTTTTCTTTTCTTAAATAAAATTCCCGTGTCTTGCCCATCAAACCGTTCAGTGTCCGGTCTGGTCACGGGTACGGGGGTAAGAGACGGCGTTCTGTTCTGTTCGTAATTATTCAGTTCCGGCAAAGAAACTAGGTACAAAAGTCGTCAAAACTGACGCTATGATCAGCGATCACATCTATTCGTACATCTGGAAATACCTCCAGTCCTAATGATCGTGGGAAATGATGCGTGTACTTTCCTTGAATATAATCAATACAGGAAAGGCATATGCACACAATAGACATTGCCGGAGGAAATACAGCAAGAATTTCTAAAAAAGCAGGGGATTGAAGGGGGCCATCCGACATTTCATGAATTCGCAGCAATTTCTATTGTGCAAGAAAGAATGGAAAGCGAACAACCAGATATTACAGGATAAAAGTTTCATTTGCCTTTTAAAAATACCGAAGTATCCCTTATTTCAGAAGAAAGCACTTTTAAAACTCTATGTGAGAAATATGAGGAATATTTATGTTTATCAAAAACTAAGATTTGTTTCAAAAATTTTCATCAAAAAATTTTAGTCATTAAAATTGTAATTTCCCTATTTACAAATATCTTTTTTTATAAATTATAAATTGTTTATAATGATGCTTAAATATTTGTTTCTTTGAGTAATTAATAGTGGGTGAAAACTAAACTACGAAAAAATAAATTAGGTGAAGCTTACATATATAATACCTAACTCTCATGATCGTATGGGTTCACGATGCCAAAGAGAAATTCTAACCCGCACAATTGTACGTGTTCAAGTTGACACAGAAAAAGTGTAACCCGCACAATTGTACGGGTGCGCTCCTGCATTTGAGGACATGCTAAATTTTTAAAATTACTTTTTACAGTACGAGTAGGATCCAAAGCTACCTATAAACTAAAAAAAAATAATATAAGGATGAAAATATGTCCGGTCTTAAAGGGCTATAGACAGTCCTAGTGTTTTTAATATCATTTGATCTAGACTTATTTAAGAATTCCTGATAACGAGATGGGAAGTAAGGAGTTTTTTGTTACTCATTACGACTTTAGAGAGCCTAGATATCACCTCAGGTATAAGTTTGACTTATCTAAAATAAAAGGGAATAGTTTGTCTTTCTGTCATAATTTTAGAGAAACTGGCTCATATTAGAATTTCCCTTGGAGGAAAACCAGGAGATATTCTAGCCTCTAGCTCTGTGAGAATTTTATAATACAAATTTGTATTTTGGGCTGAGATTGGCAGCAATTTTCGGATAATACTTTTTGAAGGACGCAACGTTACACGTACTTCCGATTTCTATAACCTCTAGAGTTATCTTACCTATTTTTGTCTTAGGAGGAGAGCCGTGTGATACAATCTATAACTTTCTTTCCCCTATTCATGTTCTTCAGTCTTACCATGTGACAACTTATTAAACCATGATTGTCCCTGGTCTATTTTCTAATATAAGGTTTTTCTAATTAACTGGGTTGGCTTCTTTGAAAAATGTTCATAGTATATTCGAATTTCTATGTTTGTTGCTTAGGATAAGATATAAGCAAGAAAATGAATTGAAAGGAAAATGTGAGATGTTAATCTTAAACTGCAAAGTGATAGAAAATGTCTTGCTTTATCTTTTGACTCCGGAATAGAAAGCTTCCTAATAAAAAAATCTTATTTAGGTAATTATAGTTCTTGATTCATTTGTTTTAATTAAAATATTAAATTCAAATTCTTTGAAATTACTTTTACTATATTTGTTGTACATGTATATTTATTCCATAAATGTATTCAATATAGTTGATAAATAAAGAATTGTACAATTTAGGGTTAATCCTTTTGATCTGGGAATTGAGATGTGTGCAATACACATTTTTCTGGTAAAATTATTATTACATTAAAAGTTATTTTTGCTAAACTCGTGAAAATGCTCAACACGCTGTTCAAGAACATAATATTAACCCGGGAAGGTGCGCATCGGGCCTGTGAGGCTCCGTGAATGAAAGAATTTAATACAAAAAATTAACCCCTCGACGAAAAAATTCCAGATTCACAGTAGCTGCATTCAATGTCATTTAGTTACTGACCACAGGCATTCCAAGATTTTTCCCTCATTTTTTATATCAGAAAACATACAGACGGGTGTCCGAAGCCCGATGCGCGAGCTCATGTTTCTTTGTTGGATTGCTAAAGAGAACAGAGATTCGCGACAATTTATCGCTCTTAGAACTACAAATATGCGATTTAAAGATTAAAAAAGCTTTTACCTGAATATCAACTAATAATGAATCGATTAACCAAGAAAATAAAGAAATAGTTGCTGTTGAATTAGTTAGAGACCATAAGTCGAATTTTGAAAAGAAATTTGACAATGACTGGGATATTCGTGAGTCCACCGATTATTTAGAAGAAGGCTAGAGTTAAAAACTGGTGTAGTAAGCCGTAAGATAGATGGAATTATCAAATGGTCTGAAAAAGAGCCTAGCAAAAATATGAGAACTTTTACACACAACATCGTCATACAGCTACCTGAAAACTTTCGTGAAGTAAAAGTTGCATAATCGGTTCAAACGCCTTGGAAGTGCTTAACGATGAGAAAGATGATGCAGTAATACTTATATCCAGGCCAATTATGGTAATTTTGGATGGGAAAGCCAACCTTTTCACAAATACATTGGAAGTACAAGCATTTATCGATCTTCTTTAATTTAATGCGCTCCTTAGAAGAGATATATCTGAAAATTAATTTATTAATATTTAGCATTCCGTACACTAGTGCTCCAAAAGTTTCCTTTCTAAGTAAATGTTATTTTCTGCTCGTTTTGTAAAAAAAAAAATGGAACCCGGTCCTACGAAGCCCGACGCGCTTCCTCGAGTGCGTGTAAGGAATGCGAGTCCTCGAAGATTAACCCTCCAGAAGTTAGGCTTTCAGATTGCTAAGTTGAACGAAATTGTCACGTTAAAAGAGAAGGTTATTCTTCAAGTTGTGAGGTTTTGGACAAAAGGATTTCAACCCCCTTTTGTGGTCATTTTCGAGCCGTAGGGGGTCTATTAGACCTGTTTTCGTTCAGCAATGACAGATGACTTCTAACCTCGATTCTTTGTGACAGAATCCTTTGTTAGAAGACCCTTCTTTGAGCATTCTTAGAAAAGTTAGTCAAACTGACCCTCCGCTGACCAGACACTCCCTCTCATTATGTCGCCGAGTGACACCTGGGGGGGGGAGAGAAAAACTTGTAGAAGGAAAATCTCGGGTCTGACACTTATATGGAACTTTTCTTTCCCGAGACAGTATAGGGTCTGCCGTTATAAGAGGAAAAATGTTCACTCAGATATCTCGGGCCTGACGCTAGGAGGGTTAAGGTACTTTTATTGAAATAAATCGCAGAAACAATTTGAAATATTTACTTTTTCTCAGACGTAAATAGCTGCAACTTTTGAATGCTTTCAGGTTCTTTCAACGAAATGTTCCTAAAAAAGCAAAAGGTTTTTCTAAGAAAAAACTGGCATTTATAAATTGATCGTCCCAAGACTGAAAGAAATGTATTTTAACTTTCTAGGGAAAAAAATCTTACATTAAGGCATAACAAATGCAGAAAGAATCTGTGTTTTTGAACTAAAAATGTCTTTCATCTTTCATTTAATATGCAACAACGCCGACTACTTGTTAAAATTCATAAGTGTATGTTAGAAATATTTTTTAGAAATCTTTAAGTTGCTATATTTTAAAAATTGAAATCTAGAACTTTTTTATTTTTCGAAAGAAAACTTTTATAAAGAAGGATAAAAATAATTTTTTCCCGGAAGTATTAAAATAGGCATTTTTTAAAATAATGAATTTCTTGTCAGTACTAAGTAGGATCCAGAGCTCACCATAATTGCTTAAAATCATTTTACTTTTATCGAAGTTTCATTAAATTTCTGAAAATCGAATAATTTGTTATTTGAAGAAAGAATGGAAAAATTCGACCTTTAGTTAATGAACTCTTCTAAAATTGCACTGCTCACATAGGAAACCAGTAGGGAACCAAACAACATCTATATATATATAAAAGGGAAAGTAACTCACTGACTCATCACCGAATCTCCACCACTGGGACTAGAAACTTGAAATTCGCCAGGTGGTTGTTTCTTAGGTAATAGGTGCTCACTAAGAAATTATTTTTTACAATTTTAATTAATTAAAAATCACCCTATATTTTATCGTTTTTCCGCAATAACTTCGGAGCATTTTATCGCACAAATTCTATTTTTGCTTCAATTTAAAGTTGAAAAAATTAGCTTCTCGATGACACCAATTTCATTTCTATGGAGCAATATGTTTAATTTTAATTAATTTTTGAAACTATTTTCAAACACAATTCCTAACAATGTTTTTATTCTTATCGTTTGAAGCTTTTATTGGAGCATGAGCGGAAGAGCTTCTTCACGAATTAAAAAAAAATTACGGGCGGCTGTCTTTTTGAAACAGCCGCTGATGTTAAAGGCGTAGGACTACTTGACTCGCGTGACTCTTTTCCGATTTTCATTTTTTTTGCAACTTCTATTGTAACACTTTATCTCTAAAATAAGACATTAGTTACGTTTTCAGCATATGTAGTTACCGAGATATAGAGGATCGCGTCACCAATTCATGCGTATTTTCCCCCAACTTTGTGACTCAGTAGTCGCTGAACAACTATTCCAATTTTCAATTTTTTGTTACTTCCGTTGTTACCCTTTATCTCTAAAATAAGAAATTAGTTATGTTTCTAACATATGTAGTTACCGAGATATAGAGTATCTCCCATACAACGTTTTTTGTGGCGTTTTAGCGTGTGAATCAAATTCCGAAATGAGACCCCAATGGCAGGAACGTAGTTCTACGTAAAAAAAAAAAAAAAAAAAAAACACACACATTATTAACTGAGAACTGAAGATGGCGAGTTCTGTTCTGAAAGTTATTCCTGTCGATACCTTTATATATAATTTAATAAATCTTCTGTAAATTATATATAAAAAATGTCTTTGTATACGTCTGAATTAACAAGAAAATATATAAAAAGACTTAAACAAGGTAGCATTAATGTGTTACAACACTGACGGATTGCGGACATTAGCTAGTATAATCTATCAGAGGATAAAAAGAGCACATACTGTCAAACAAAAGTTGGTAATATGACTATTTTTTGGAATAGATGTCAATTATTTAAAATATAACTGTGCTTTAGATTTTGTTACTCATATAATTTTTCAATTTGTTTTTAAATTACCATGATGAATATTACATATAAATACTTGCTTACAAAATTAGTTTTTTAAGATTTTAATACTGTTTATCATTCAACATTTTCTCAAAACTTGTCTTAACTATGAGACAGCAGTCTCAACTAAAATGAAACATACAGGTCGTGATAGCTCGGTAGATGCTTATCGCTATTGCATTTATAGCCTTTGCATTTATAGACTTTGCGATTATTAAAAGACGTAACAGAATCATTAGCCATACGAACTACAGTCTCCTTTTTTAAATATTCACTTCTCACAACTCTATAAGACTCTATACTATTCTTTATATAAGGTCAATGCAAAATCATTTAGCAACAACACGTATCTTTCTTCTTAAATCAGGGGAAATCATTTTAAAGTGAATAAAAAAAATCACCGAGAAACGAACGCATATCCCTTTGCACTCTTAAGGTAAATTTAAAGATTATCTAAATCAAGTCATTTTAAAAGCTTTTTCTTGAGTACTTTGTTGGATTTTAGATTCTTAAATTCTTTGCCTTGATGCACCATAATGTATACTAGAAATCTAAATATTAAATTCATTTCAGTTACTCAGTTGCTCGCCCATGTTTTTCATACTTCCTGAGAGAAAGAAAAGTCAACAAAAGCCTGTTTACACTTTTTCCAAAATGTATTTTTGATGAAATTTCGGATTTAACGCATTCAATCTTCTAAAAACACATATATTTTCCAACGCTATAATTTTTTTCAATCCTCCGATGAGTAAAACTACTTTCACGGCTTGGTTTTAAACCTCCATAAACCTTTACATCCAGAAACATTTACATGTCGGATAAAGCCGACTTTTGTGTTCTACGATTTTTGCAAGCCATCTTATTTCTTCCATTCAAAAACATCGCAAGGAAAGAAGCGAAAGCGATGAAATGCGAATTCTCACAGGGATCTCAAAAGGCACGTTATGCAAAAAGAAATATCGATGTAGAGGCACTTTCCCAAGTAAATCTCTGGATGAAATTTCTAAGGTATAAGACTTCCATCACGTAATGTTATACCTTTTCGTTGTACTTTATTTTCTACTTCGAATTCTAAAATGGGATTTTACAAAAAAAAAATAAAAAAAAAATCAGAATTCAAAATGCTTCCATTGAAGGAATTTCATTCCTTGATGGAAATTTTATCTTAACTTTAACTTACGTTCTATGGCTTATTTCAACAAAAAGAATTACAATTTACGGATTCTAGCTGCAGAATATAAATTTTAAGTAACCGATGCATTCATTTGGGACAGTATGTTTCTGAAAAATCTGCGAAAACATTGATTCAAGAGAAAAGTTTCTGATGAATCGTAGATCTAATGGAATGAAAAGCCTTTAATAGGTTCCAGTTAAAAAATGTCTTAAAACGTCTGATAAATGTTAAAAGTAAAAAATTCAATGACTGGTAGCATTATTAATCTTCGACCATGTTATCAAGCGTTTTAATCTTTTGAAGGTAATCGCTACACTTTTTACTTTCTTGTATTCGGTTTCCACTTAAGAGGGCATCTAAAATATGAGGCTTAGTACCTGCTTTAAAACTAAATAGAATCTCGTTAATAGGCGGGATATTGTAATGGTGGTTGGGCTCTTAGGGCCGATTTCCGATGATTGGTCGTACAACGTAAAGGAGGGGTCGTCGCATGAGTGGCTAGTAATGAGTTAACACGTGTACCCGGTTTTACCCATTTCCCCCTAAACAGATTACAATTACTAAACAATTACCCAGGACCTCTTTCCGCATTCACGACACACTGCAAATTTATCTCTTTATATCTTACTCCACTCCTAGTACCCGGTTTTACCCCGAGTGCAGAGGTTATAAAAACCGAAATAGAACCGTGCAATTATTGGAGTAAATCTTTATTATTTGATAGGGTATGAATCCTTAGTAAATGTATAATAACCTGGACTAAATATAGTTTTTATAACTGTCATGATTATGAATTAAGGATAATTTAAAATCAAACGAGCGTAAGAGAGTCGGTGTCTTAAAACAAATAAATCTTCACAAATGTAATGAATTCAACAGTTACAACACGCCACTATGACTGTTCATTTTTCTTGACTAGTAGAGTGTAATTCAGTATCTGTCTAAAAATGATAGCGCCAGATTCAAGTTTACCCGGTTTTAACCCACTCTCCCCTTTATGAAACGCAAGGTACGTGCAACAAAAAAGAGGTTAATTTCTTTGGCAATGGCAACGATCGGTAGGTTTCTAAAACAAAACCGGTAGCCATGTTAGATATAACTTCACAGTCATACCTTGGTACTGTATTTGTTCTGCTGTAGAACAATTTTTTTCTCGAAAAAGCAATGAGTTTACGATGTTGAGTTCACAATATATCTTAAAATATAATGAAACTTTGGATGAAATTATTTCCCGCGAGGACGTGCAAGGGGATGTCCGACAAACCACGTCACGTAAAATGTGAAAAATACAGACTTCCCTTTAGTTGAAATGGGGCAAATCCATGAATTTGAGGTCATATTCAACAGACGGAATGTGTTTCAAACTAAATTCTTTTGTTGTTTTATTGGAATTCGCCATAAGTGATGTGAAACACTCCCTTGCGTGTCCACGCGTCAGGTTTCTTTGTTCACTTGAACGATCGCATTAGGGAGAGGAAAATAATGTTGTATTACTATTTAAGTTTTAGTATGGAAACAAGTGGATTGAAGAACTTTCTATATTTCTAAAATGGAGATTTTTGCGGGGACAAGACTTTTAAACTGGATAATAGTGTAAGTGAAAATGTCAAGAGATTGATGTAAAAGTTTGGTTTTTCTGGACGTAATGTAACCGTTGTCAGTCAAAGTCTTTTCCGCTTTCACAAAAATTATTGGAGGGAAAGCTTAAAATTGTAGAAACTATTCTGAAATATAAAAGTATATTACGTCCTAAATTTATCGGATCTAAAGATAGCCAAGAAGAATTCTTATTTAGATTTCTAAAAAAATGGTTTCTTGTGAAAATTAGAAGCAGTATTTTTCTATCCAATTTGTATAACGATTATTATGTTGATAATTCTGTACTGTAAAATTTTTTAAAAACATTCATGTAAGAAATATACTTTTCTACTATATTCGCAATGCGCTGAATAATATAATGTATTATTTACTAAATTTTTTGTTTGAATCTTTGTTCTTGTGTAACTAGAACTATTTGTATGAATAATTTGGAACAGATAAACACAAAAATGTTTCTAGTTTTGCTTAAATAGCGAAATAAAGAATTGGGGAGTCACCCCCCCCCTAAAGAGATCAGTTAGAAAAGAAGCAGATGGTCTTAGGCGAGCCAAAGAACGTGCAGATGAATATCAAAATAGTTTAAGTCAGCATGTTAAATTCCCAAATTGAATATCGTATGTTGGGTAATATTCCGTTATATGTGCACCACTTGACACTTTTTTTTGTCTTGGCGAATTTTCTTGGAGCGCTGAATCGCCAGATTGGCTCAATTTCTTTTCTGACGATAGTTCATGCGCGTTGCATTTTTGGCGAGTTGAAGCATAAGTCAGAATACGCTAATCTGACCGAAAATGCATGGTGTGCATATAATGGAGCTCAGATGCTCTGTAAGGATTAGCTAGTTTCTTGTATTCAAGGCATGCCAGAAGAAAGCATTAGAATGATAAACAAATTAGTCCTCATGTTTTAGATCTTCTTGAGTCCAAAAGAAAGACATTTTCGGAGTTATGTCTGTCTATCTGTGAACGCGATAATTCTGAAACACATCACGTTCAATTAATGATTTTTTAGCATATGACTTTTACACCAAAATTGACGATTTATATCAAGTTCTGGACTAAATTTGTCTGCCAGTAGATGGTTTATTTATCTGTCCGTTCGTGAAGACACTTAATAACTCGATACATTCGATAAATAAAAGTCGGTAAATGGACTGGAAACCAAAATTGTCGATCTGTATGAAATTTTGGACCAGATAACTCAACAAAACATAGTCCAAAGTTCACTTTACTACGAAACTAAGCACTAAACTTTCCATATTGTGTAAGTATTCTAAAATGTTGTTGAGGGAACATTCCTTCTAAGTACTTGTACATAGAAAGAACTCAATGAGAACTACAGAACATATTTATTATTTCAACATTTTTCCATCCTTAAACTATTGAATAAAACTATTTTGTAACAAAGAGATTATTATTATGATTTTCGTACTAGTATGAATACAGACTGTACATATAATTCTTTATGTTTGATTACTTTTTAAGTAATAAATGTCTGCCAATTTAACAAAATATATGTATCCTTTGTCTGTTTCTGATAGATCAAACAAGCTTTAGGATTTAACTCGAAATAACTTCCACACAGATCTTTTTTAATCAACGGAAGAACTTTTGAAAGGGAAAATCTCGAATAAAAACCTTGTATCTTTCTTTTCCAAGATTCGCAAACATGCTAAGATGTCGAAGACGAGCTTGGAATTCAGCATTTGCGACGGAAGTAATCAGATCGAAGGCAAAAGATGCAGGATGTACAAGTCGCTCTTATCCGCCCTCCATCCAAGTTTATTTGTCTCATTTACCATTTTTCATTGCCCTAATTAGTAGTCCGAAAAAAAACAAGGAATCTATTTTTTAAATAATTCGAAATAAATGACAACAATTAAAACACAAATGATTAATCTTATACTGATTATAAAGCCTAATAATTAAATATAACATTAGTACATTGTTTAATTTGACACCAAGCCCAAATCACAGCATATTGCTTAAGGAAGTTCACCGTTTTTTCCACGCTGTGTTTTAGCATACAGGTCAAACAGTAATTCTTTTCAACAGTTTCCATTGCTTCGTTTATTTTTCAATTACCATTAATACTTGTTTACACAAGTAACTCTATGAAAATATTTTGTACCTGTAAATAAACTTGCCCGAGAAACTAGAAAACAAAATAAAATAGGGGACATAATTTTCCATTTTCAGTTATGGAACATAGGGACATGTGAAACTTTACTTTCGAAATGGCCCGCTGCTAAACATACATACGTTGAAAAATGCACGGAGAACAGTGTAAACGAAATTTTACTAAATTTGAATTTGTCGTGACTAATTTGGAAGAAAAGGGCAAATCGAATAACTAATGTTCGATTGAGAGAGCATAATTTATCTGTGCTTTATTTCGGTTTCAAACATTAAGATATCTTTTTATTTACTTGAAAAACAGAATTAACTTTGGAAAAAATGAAATATTCTATGTATTTAGGGATAGAATTCAAGAAAATTATATATACTTTTGAGACATAACATCGAATGCTTTAAACTGAGGAAATTGGAAGGAATATAGACATTTGAAAAGAGACAAAATCAATTCTTTGTGAGTAAAAATACAGATTAATGAAATACGTCAGAGATAAACTATCGTAAATAATAATTTTAAAATTTTAAATGAGAGCAAAAAGAAATTCCAGAGCGCAATGTATTGCATGCTGTATTTTATTTCTTGAGAGTGACTAATTTTCCACCCTCAGCTGCGACACTTTACCAGTCCGAAAATGTGGTCGAAATATTGCTAAAACGATAAAAATATCAAAATCGGCAATTTAGACCTACAGAAGTTTACCTCTAAAATATGGGACTAACAGGATGACTTTCTCGTAATGAACGAAATATTCATCAAGATGTTTCATCAAATTCTCCAGTTAGGAATTTTGAAGTTTTGCAATATTTTCGTAAAATGAAATGTCAGAAATAACTAGGCTCTAAAGGGAAAAAAATGAAAATAAAAATAAACTCACATGTTTGAAGAAGATGCTGAAGCATTTTGATTTAGGAAGATTTTTGTTCTTAAAATCTTTCGGTCATCCTTATTCCTTAGTTTCTTATATCCTAATTGTTACTGGTAAAAAGCTTAAATTCAAATCGATTTCGCCAAAATATAAGATTTATAAATTATCAAATTATTTTAATTAAATCACTGAAATTAATTAATGAGGGAATATGACACCAAATGCTAGCAAGTGATATGTTTATTTTTTGATGAAACAGTTTTTTAACAGGCAAGATATTTTTAACCACGTTTTAAAATAAAATTTCTATAGAAAAATAAAGAAAATAGAGCACTTTTCCGTGAAAATTAATTGAAATCTGTCTTGGACCATATTTTTAGAATAATTTTATTTTAATAAAAGTAATTTTATATAAAACTTTTATATTAAAAATAATTTCTTAATAATATTTCTCTCAAAAACATTTATTTTTCTTAATTAAAAGTTGAACATCTTGCATCGAACATAATAGCATGCTTAAATAAAATATCTTCCATTAATTACACTGGACAACAAAAAAATTTTTTTGATGTTGCTTGAGAAAGAAAGGGTTACACCTATGTATTTTTTTGCCCTGATTTCAAATCTGTTAACCGTTTTTTTCAATCACCCATAGTTTTTGAGCAACGTAGTAACTCTTATTATATAAATAAGAAAATCATATTCAGCTTCAAATATTTACACAGGCATATTAAAATGTTACAAACCTTCACTTTCTTGTGTTACCATTGTGTAACAGAACTGCTTTTAAGCTGACCTTTGAAGAGTCTATAAACAACCGCCATTCTTTAGGGTTATGTTGTAGTTCTAGAGCCTTAAACAACGAGTCAATATCATTACAAAATATCACATCACCATCTTGGCAAAAGCTTCCACGTGCTGCCAAACAGAAACATCTGTCCTTACAATGTGTCTCATGCATTGAATCGTATTTGCGTTGCAGGATTCTCGATCCAAAAACGCCTGATATAATTTTTGACATACAGCCTTTTCTTTATGAAAATTATAATTGTAAGAGCATTTCAAACCCAAACATTACCTTCTTGGCCGGCAATTAATTTTTTCAGAAAGTATTTTTGACACAAGAGCCGACATATTTCGATGACATTTTCTATGTACTTGTAAGCAATTACGAGAAGTGTTGCTAAAAAACAGTGTGTTATAGAGGTTTTTCGAGATTATATTCGGGTTCAGTGACCATGAAAACACCATTATCAGTTAAAATCTCAAAGGCAACTAGAAATATCCTGGTTATGACATTGATTGAAATAAAAGAAAAGAGGGGACAGAGGTTTTAGTGAGAGTTCATGTTGCATAAAATTGGAGGGTAATAGACAAATTCTGATTGGTTTTTCGAATTCAGAGAGTGAAAGTACATAAGAATTAGCTAAAATCATACGGGCAACAAAATGGTTGTTGTCCAGTGTTATGAAAGCATATGAAGTATTTAATTTTAATAATTTCATTTTAAAACGCTAATGAAGAAACATATTTTTAAAAATCATTAAAAAACCGAACTTTATTGTGTTAATAAAATAATACAAGAGTAGTAATTCTAATTATTCTATGTAATGCACTTCTGAGTTTTAAAATATAAGAGGTGGACACCAGCCTTTTCAGAATGAGATGCAAATTGATATCTCACGTTTTTACAAATGATAGTCTTGCTATTAATTTAATAGTGCTAATCGTTAAAACACACGTATCGAATAAGGGGATAATTCTTCAGCATGTGAACCAATATCCCAATGAATAATAAATAAATCTCTTATAATCAGCCCGTTACGTCAAAATCTTTGTCATCCTAATAGAAATTCAAATTCTATATTATTTTTAGAGAAAAATAATTCAGATTCTAAACTTGACATTGCATATCTCAAAAAAGAGGAGTCAGGCATCTAAACATTTTTTACGTATTTCCTATAAATATTTCTCAAGTAGAAATTAGTAAAAAATGTTAGAAATTTAGTAACAAATGTGAAAAGCATAAAACATATTTTAGCCGTGTGAGGTGTTATTAAATTATATTTGCCGATAGCTATCGAGGATTAGAAATTCTCAAAAGTTAGGAAACAAAACATTTTCTATACTATGCTCTTTCTTTTGAGGTTAAAATTATATCCTACTCAAACCTTAATTTCAAATATTTTCATACGTTTTTGTGTCCTCATTTTAAAGATATTTTTGTTAAAAGGATTTTTTTCAAAAATATACCGAAAAGAAAAAATATAATAACATTATACTAATTTAATTACCAATGTTAAAAGCCAATTTTAGCCTTTATTTATATAAAAATATATACATTACAGGTAGATTTTTTTTATCTTAACGCATGAAATGTATGCTAAAGAATTATTGATGAATAATTCCATTTATCATTTAAGCGGAAACGTCATCGTTAATTAAATGCTGTGTGATTTGTCATTCGTATTTATCGTATCGTAATTGACTCCAACATCAAAAAAAATCAGTGCATTTCATTTTGTGACAAAGGGAAAATTAACCTTGGAAAAAGTCCTCGTAATTCAATTGTTGATGGTTACAGAAGTCAATTTTTTTCGGAATTGCGTTTAAGTTGTTTTCACATTGTAAAGGGTATTTACATTACGAGTGAAGAAATGACAAGAGTCAACTGAAGTCACATTATACGTTTATAAAATCAACCAAGAATTAATAAACAATTTTAAGCATTTATTTACATAAGAGCCATATATTTTTTTTATTTTTACACATGAAATGCACGCTAGAGCATTAATGATGAACAACCCTAGTTAACATTTATTGACAACGTCGACGTTAATTAAATGATGTATTGTCATTTGTATTTATCATTATCAGCTATGTTAGTAATAGCTCCAACATCAAAAAAAAATTATGTACAATTCATTTTGTGACAAAGGGAAAATTAATCTTGGAAAATCCCTCATAATACAATTGTTGATTTTTTTTCAAAATTGCATTTATGTTATTTTCACATTATAGCTGTGTATTTACATAATGATTGAGGAAACGACAACAGTCAAGTGAAGTCACATTATAGGTATATAAAATCTACCAATAATTAATAAATAATTTTTAATCATTGATTTAAGAAATGAATAAATTTCTTTTAAAGCTCCTAACATTTCGATGTAATTGACTCATGCTTTTTCAGAAATCAACGATTCAATTAAATAGTGCTAAAAGTTTTTCAAAATCAAACGAATTAATTTGATATAAATGTATAGTTTTTCAATTTTTTAAATTAAAATTATATGGATATAAAGTAGTAATTTCATGAAGATTTAAATGAAATACTATGTGTACATCAAATAATAGCGAGATTTATTATTACCCAAGAGAAATTTTCACATTCGCTCCAAAACAATTCATGAAAACGATATCCTAAGAAATTAACGTTTCTTCCGTAATATATTTTCAAATTACATTTATTGTGTAATAATAAATTATATTCTGCAAACAAAATCTATTTCAAAAACGACGTTCCTACTACAGTTTAAAAACTTTTAATAAATGTTTTTACACATATCATGTTTAGAAAAATTTTTTCAAAAAGCCATTTATCAATTTTCAAAAGAATGGAACAATTTCAGACCTATAAGGCGGAAGAATAAACGCCAGAGAAGAATTCGCAAAGAAAAAGAAATTTAGAACCGAAATATCGTTGAAGGATTTGATGCCTTTTCTTTTCTATACGGTGTTTCTCGCATTCTTATTCATAGAAATCTTATTTATTCCTGAAGTTCAATCGATTCAAGATTTTGTTTGTAATCAAACGAATAATGAATGTGGGACTAAAACATTTTTTTGTTAAAGGGAATGTGCTGATTGTTTGACATCAATGATTTCATGAAATATTTATATGACGAGAGAAATCCATAGATATACGATTATAGGAAGGATAGTAATAAAAAAGGGGACCTCAGTTAATGATCATCATGCAAGAAAGTTCCACACTATGAATTCCGTAAAGACGATATTATATATATATATATCGATTTATTCAATTATTTCCTCTTAATTAATATTACCGATTAGTGATAGTTTTATTACAACATCGAAAATTTATATCTCTTTTCTGTATAGTCTTTTTTTTTATATTGAATAGATTTTCTGCTTATTCGGATGCAATTTCCAGAATATGAAATTATTATTGCGTAATGTTACATCATTTCTTTGTATTTTCAGTTAAGGCTTCTGAAAAGGAAATTTCTATTTTGAAATGCTTTATTCAATGACCGTGTTAAATTTTGCATTATCTTCTGCTTAAAATGCAACCACAAAAAATGCAAGCCATTCATTTTAACTGAAAATACAAATCTTAAATAATTAACGCAAATATTTATGAAAGATTTTGCTTTTAACTGTAAACAAAATAAATTTGATTGAGAAATATATTTGTTTCCTTAAGAAGATAAAGATAATTATCCAACTAAATATCTCAAAACATTATTTTCCTTTATTCTTCATGTCTATTTAGAGGTAAAAATTTGTTCTTGATGCTGTTTTCTATGTAAAATTAATGTTGCCTTTAGTGTTCCATTAGTCTTATCGTTTTCTCTTACGTAAGCATGCTGACGCGCAAAATTCTTCAACTTATAAATTTCCATAGTTATGTACTCACCTCAGATTGATATTATTTCTTTACAACTTACAGAAACAACAAAAATATTAATAATCACTTTGGCCCAAGAGGTGTTAATAATCAAATTGATTATATAAATTTTTATTAAGGTAGTAATATGCCAAAACCTGAGGTATTCTTAACATTTCGTAAAATTTTTCAAGAAATAAATACTGATTTTCACTTATTTGCTCAAATCACAAAAAAAAGTCTTGATTTGTTAATTAATGATTAATTTGTAAAATGAGTTAAAAATAAATTAAATTTATCTAGAAACTAAATGAATTGCTTTTCTTAAATCTATCTCAATCTCTAAAACTATTTTAAAATGCGCTTGACTAGAAAAAAACTGGCTTTAAAGTGTCTGTATAATTGATAGGGAAACGGAGCATAAAAGTTTTCAGTATCCATGAAAAGAGATTTCAGCCATCACTTCAATAAACAGATGTAGATGAGAATGACTTTGATATCATCATATCACATGTAAATAGTCCCTATACATCCAATGTATTGCAAATATTGGTAAAATCGACAAGAGGCTCAATTAATTTATACTTTTCTAGGATTAAGTAAAGGTATATTATTTTCAAAGAACAAGGATATAGCTTTTAGAATTATAAATAGACTTTAAAGCGAAAGAATATTAAAATATTCATCTACAATGACGTGCCCTAATTCGTGATCGAACTGTAGAGCTTTTCATATTTAAATTCATTTGCAATTAAAAGACAAAAAATACTTGATACTCCGAAAGATATCAGATATCCTTCTACTTAAACCGATTGGAATAACAATAAATTTCCCGAAGCGTGAATTTTGTCCGAAAACTCACAAGGTTTATGTTTGTTAGTGAAGATTTCATCAGAAGATTCATTTGTTTAGGAACATAAATAAGATAAATTAGATTCTATTGATTAGTTGCTAGTTGCCTTTTCATGTTATAAAATGAAAAACGTCTGTAATGTTTCTATTTACAGCATTATAATTTCTTTTCGTCTTCAATATTAGAGTCGTTTCTTGTCTGATAATGTTAAATGCATTTTTCATTTAATGATTTAATCTATAATCAATTAGAATATTCCAATTAATGAGTCATTTAAATTTATCAACAACATTAACCCATTTCTAGCTTATAGTAAGTTATTGAGAGTAAGTGTCCCAAGTATTGTGATATTTTTCCATACAAGCTTGATTTTAAAATAAAGTGAAATTATTAAATAGAATTATAACTTCTACCCAAAATAAAAAATTTAAATTGGGGCTTTATTTTAAAATTAATTAACCTTTCTGAGCTTGTAAATTCTCCTAAAAATTTTCTAACAGGTAAGATTTCAAAATTCAAGCGAAATATTTAGCTGCAGCAGCTGACCCTTATATATTTCTTTCATTTCTTTTCCCTTTAGTTTATTGAGTATCACTAAGTTTAAAAAAATCATGTTTTCTAAACTACTCAAGAACTTGTAATTCAATATAATTTTGTTTGTCCCAAACACATTAGTACTTTCTCTGGTCGAACACAATAATTATTAAAATTATTCACTGGCAAAGACTTCTGTTGGCTCCTAAAACATCAGAACTCAAACATTTTGAAGAGTAATTCTACTATACAGATTTAATATATATTTCTAAATTTAAAATCAAAATTTAAAAAACAACAAAATCTCTAAAAGCAAATATCTTCAAATAGTAACGTCATTTATTCCATTTGTTGATCTTAAATTGACGATACCAATAAAAATTCATATTAATTTCTTTTGTAAATACACAACTTCGCTATAAGTAGTGTTTAGTTTCCTATTATGTTAATAATATTTGTCATGTTTTCTGTTTAAAACATTTTGGTAATTAAAATAAGAAACGTGTCTGATGTCGAAATAAGTGATAAAATATTTTCTGGGAAAAGGAACGATACAAATTCTTTGAACGCTAAGATTCAGGTCTAAAATAAGTTTCGGAAACATTGAGCCTTAACTTATGAATGCCAGAAATTTGTAAGAAATATAGGTATTATAAGTTAACATTGAAAGGGTTTTAATATGTGATTGTTATTGGATATATATGTTCATCAAACTCAGTATGAGCTATAAAGCTCTATATCTTTCAATATAAACAGTGTTAATATTTCAAAATTCAAGAAACAAACAAAGAAATATATTCTTGAGATTTAAAAAAAAAGGCCTGAAAATGAATTAGAACATTTCGAATTTTTTTCTGATGAACATTTTAGATTTTGGTTTATAAGAAAAACTTCCTTTCTCGAAGCTAATAAAATTTGTAGTCATAATATTAGGAACATGATTAAAATTACCACCAAATCATAATGGAAAATTACAACTTCTTATCTGAAATGTTATAACTTCTTTATACGCAGTTTAAAACTAATATAAAATCAAATCATTTAAAATGATAATACCTGAAATCTTGCTATAAACGTTCTATTACAAGTATAATAAAGAGACAATGGAAGTAATGTATTTTAATAAAAGTTCTTGATTTAATTTACTATTACATCAGTCACATTGAGTGTGAGCACTCAGTCACATTGCCGAGTATCTGCACTTTGAGTTTAATCTACATAGGATTTTTGATGATCATTATGAAAATACAAGAATAAAACCAATTCCTGAAAATATATATTTATAATGAAATAAATTTGTGCTCGGAGCATCATCCATGTTGAGAAGATCAAAACTATATTTGTTTGTATCAGATGAATATAAAAATGCTTTTATTTTTAGAATAATGTGAGGTGTCGTAAAACATATTTAATTATTTTGAATTTTAAGAACAATATGGAATAAAACGTAAGAAATCTTATCTATCTGAAATCTTAAGTGACCTGGAAAGAAAAGATTTCTGATTTGGAATGAATATTGAACATATAAAATAGCTATCATTTTAAGTAAGAAAGTAATTTTAAATTATTAACCCATTATTTATCATTTTCCTTTTTGGAAGAATGTTATTTATTTCTAGCCTAGAATCTGAATTTAGGTTTTATCTGTACCTAAATGTTGAAATATTGGTATAAAAGCACTCATTAAAAGTAATTTCTGCATTTAAAAATAAAATTAATGCTACTTCTAAATTTAATTAGTTATAATTAAAAAATCCAAAACAGTGTTTCCAATCATATTCATTCATGTTACTCATATCAATGTAATTATTTGAAAAATAGAAACAATAGTGTTTTTCCATATAGTCTGTTTAAGTATTTCATAAACAATTGTGACATGTGATTTATTAGGAATATGTTTTTCTACAAGAAACTTCACAACCTACTATTTAAAGAAATTCAAAACATGGAAAATACATTCTAAAAACAATTTAAAAGCAATGAAATGAATAAATAAAGTCAGAAGACCAAAAGTAACAAAACAATTTAACCAAGAACCGAACTGTCATTGAAGAATGTGATCTGATTCAACCTGAAATTTTTCTCGGTAGTTTTTCATTCTTTTGTTCAGAATTCATTATTTATTCTAAAGTTCTTTAATATGATTTCGCTTCAAGAAAGCAAAAACATGTTATAAATTCAAAAGTTTAAAAGAAAGAAATGAAGAGAACATTTTGAAAATACTCTGACCTGCTGAAGGGTAAAAAAGTATATATGTTGAAGGAAACATGAAATATATCTTAATTAGAAGAAGGATTGAATAATAAAGAAACTCTCATCTATGTAAGAAAATATAAAGTTATGAAGGCGACATTTTTTTGTATTATAAATAAATATTTATTTAAAGTGCATCTTTCAGCAACAATTGTCTGAATCAAATTTAGAATAGCTTGATCTTCTTCCTCTTTTATTTTTCGGTATCATAAATGAATGCAAGTGCTCGAGAGCAGAGAATCTAGGATTCGGTCTGGGGCTGAGGTCATGCAATTTGTATTGTCGTGATGAAGGTAAAATCTGAAGGCAAGTAAACCAAACTCCCTTACCTTTACAGACTTTACTCACCTGACAATAAGAATCATAAAAAATACTACTACTTCTGATAATTTAATAAAAATTACAATGAAATAACTAGCAAAAAATGTCTATCATGCCAAAGCTAAGTACAAGTGGGAGACTACAAAAGTAGGAAATTGAGCCAGTCAAGCAGAAAGTAATGTTGAAACGATTTTATTATTTTTAAAGAGATAAATTAAGAAAATCAGGGTTGTAATTATACAAATAAAATAAGAATTTGGTTGTTTTTGGGGCTGCAGCCCGACAGCCCCCCCCCCTGATTCGCCACTGCCGAGAGTAATACTTTTGAACCATTTCTAATTCCAAGAAATTTCCAAACCAACAATTACTCCAATTCTTTCATACGTTCCAGTTGCACTCTGATTCTCCGCGAATTTTAATTTGTGAATGGCTTACTTCTGAATGGGTAACTTTATTTCTTGATATTAATTTTAAACTAATTGTTAAATTCAAAATCATTCAAATATAAATGGAGTTTAGTGGATTCTGGCTGAAGAGTAGATTTAAATACATCGTATGCATACATTTTATAGTTATATTTTGAAAAGTCCTACAGAAAATAAGATTTAAAAAATATATGATTCTGTAATTGAAGTTTATTCCTTTAACTAAAACTTTTCATAGTTCTAAAATTGTTAAGTGTTGGAAATAAATTTTTTCATTACAGGTTGTTTTATTGTTGTTATCCTACAATGGATCACCTGTGAATTCTGGGTAAGTGTGAAATGTAATATTTTTTTATTGTTGTTGGTAACCTGATCCAATATTAAAGATTTAAGATCAAACTTGAGATATTAATTTTAGAAATGCAGAATGAAGATGTTTGACCACCCAAAACACAGCTTCTAAATTATTAGGTCCACAATAAACTGAGGAACTTTCAATGACAACGGATTTTGATAAATTAGATATATTTTCTAAGGAAGGATTGGGACGAAAAGAGGAATAAATCTTTTTAGGAAACAAAAGACATTTTTAAAGAAGACTATCATAGGAGAGTAATATCGGAAGTTTCTAAGAAAACGAAAAAATTGTCAATTAAACTCTTAAAATATCTTTAGAATGTTCAAACGCAAAAGATTGCAGCGTCAAATTTATGGAGATAGCTTAGCACAACTCAGCTCGAATGATTGAATCCTAGAAGAAAGTAAGAACATAAGGCTAATTATCTGTATTCATATTGCAGGCTGTATGAAGATTCTACCAATCTCTGATATTCAAAAAGACTTCAGATTCACTGAAAACAAAACTGGATCTCTGAATTAAAAAATGAAGAAATAATTAAAACCAAAATCGAAGGAAAATTTAGTAATGTTCTCAATCTAGAGGCAATATTTCTTATTATTTTATTTTTACGGTTCGGTGGATTTGATTAATGATATGGTGCTTGTAGACTAAATTGATAGGTAAAAAATATATAATTCTTATCAAATTTTTACTCACAGCAGATTAATTTTCATTTTATCGAAGTTTTATTTGTATCAGCAAATGGCTAGGTTCATTTTTTAACCAGAGTATATTATTTAGTAGCCACCTATTAAGAAAGTAATAATTTTTTCCATAGAACCGGGAGATTAAATTAAAAAGAATTTTCTTTACCAAGTTCAACATAAGTAAATTAATTAAATTAAAACTTTTTCTGTTAAAATAATAAAGTCTCCTCTATTCTGTATATCCACTTGAAAAACAATATCTTATAATGGGGATCAAAATTCTCTTATTAATGATTTTACTGTTAACATCGATTCTATTTAATTAAAAATGACTTTGATACTTCGCTATCCTCTAATATTATTTTAACTTTGACTAATAATTAAATAAATACATGACGTAGGAATATTTGTTATTTTATCTTTAAACACTGGCGAAATTTCAGCAGAAAACTGTAATAAAACAAATTTATTTGTGGACATGAAATTTGAAATGTTACTTAAAAAGTTAAGTTCAAATATTTAAATTTTTTAACAAGTAATTCTTTTCAAATTTCCGACGAAAGAGGAGTTTTTTAAAAATTATTATAGCAGAAAAAAAATTTAATTCTTTCAATGAAGTGATATCCTTTGGAACTGGTACAATCATCAATTCCAATTTGTCTTGCTTTTAATTTAATGCTTTTTTTTCAAAGAAAAAGCATACGGGTTAGGCAAACCCAGTAAATTTTTAAAATTCATATAGAATGATAAATAATATAATGGTAAACCTGCAGTCTACGGTGCGCACCTGTTTCTCGCCAATTTTTCTTGGCGCAATTTCATTTGCTGTCGCCAAATACTGTTTTGGATGTGCAGTGCGCTTTTTATTGCTTTCTTGTGCATGCGTCACCTGAAAAGGAGAAATTGAGCACGCAATGCCAACGGCATTTCAAGTGTGTACCGGGCAAATTTTTTAGCTTGAACATCAACGGCTTCGCTTTCAGCATAGCAGGAAACTAGTAGCTACGCGTTTTCATTGAATGTTAGGATTCGAGGTTTTTAAAGAATTCCGAAAACTAGGATTTCCTCAAGAAATGCTAGTGGAATTTCAAGCGTTTACC
Source organism: Araneus ventricosus (assembly GCA_013235015.1). Lineage (NCBI taxonomy): Eukaryota > Metazoa > Arthropoda > Arachnida > Araneae > Araneidae > Araneus > Araneus ventricosus. The sequence goes on along the minus strand of BGPR01003170.1, from coordinate 26,983 downwards.
GACAATTTTTTTTAACTTAAAGAACATCAGCGGCTTCGATTTTAGCATAGCGGAATACTCGTAGCTTCGCTTATTCATTGAGAAACGAAACACACAGAATAACATACACAGTAGTGAACCGATATTCAAACCGAAAAATTCCAAACAAAGTTTTATTGAAACGCGAATGAATCGACCAATCACATCGCAGAGATGAACAAATCAGTCCAATCGAAACGAGGCGCAATATAGCGAGATGTGTAAAACACCGATGAAAAGATTAATTTCCGCGCATGTCTCTCGTTAAAAAAAACTTCAACAACCAAAAACAAATGTTCTCTCATCTCCGTACTTGGCGGCAAAGAGTTGGCGAAGGAACAAAGTAAGTCGGCACCTTAGATTCCAGATTAAGCAATATAACTTGGCCGTCTCTTTACGTTAAAAAATTTGTCATGAGTTTGAAAAAGCATTTTTCACGGAAAGTAAAAGAGAAAATATCTCTCCTATTAAAAAAAGAACGACTTAGATATTCTGTAAGTTATGAAATGAGATTTTTCAAAAACATTGAGATTCAGGCACCAGTAAATAATACTCTTGTAAGTGAAACTTTTTAACAATTAGATATTCAGCCAGTTATGAAATAATTTTTTTCAAAAACATTGAGATGCATGCACCAGTAAATATCCCTGTTTTTACAATTCTTTCTTAAGGATTACATATTATCAAATCGCGTATTATAAAAAAAAGTTCAACCATTCAGTTTGCGCGATCTAACTACACACTTGTCAACAGATTTATTTTATGCTATATATAGGAAAATCTGAATCTTACTATATGGAAATCCTACAACATATCTTACTATGTTGAAATCCTACAACATGTATCTCACTATAATCACTAGACTGTGATACACAGGGTCTTATTTTAGAAAAGGTTTTCTATATGATGTACAAAGAAGATTTCAGACCTTCAAATTCGTTTTCGCTTTCTTGTTTTTTAAGGATAAACATAAAGGATAAAACAAATAACTCTCATAATTCTAAATCAGATTAAAATACAAGGATAACGCGTGATCAGGTGTTACTCTTTCAAATTTCATGTCGTACCAACACATCTACGACTGATTCTCGACTACAGAGTCCTTGCGTATCAAGCTCCCTTACGGCGAATCATCTACTGAATCCAATTCCGAAACTGCGATCCTACGTATTTGTATAATAGTATTCTATTGGAGACGTTGCGAAAGCGAAATAGCAATATGTTTCTGGGGACAGTGGACGCTATTTAGTTTTTTTTGCAAATTATTGACTTAGAGTTATAAAACTATATACGCGCATGTAATAAAATATAACTATATTAAATATCTTAAATATACTTTTTGAAAATACAATTTTTTTAAAAAGTTCTATTTTCGAAAACTTTTTGATGGTCCATGGTCCAAATTTTTAACCTTTCACGTTAATTTTTTTATAATTATCACTTAAAAGTACGTTTGGAACAAAAATAAGAATTATTTCATAATTTATATAATAGTTAGTCTTCAGGAGATAATGTATAGTACTGAATTTCTATTTGAATTCAGTGTTTTTCTGAGCGAAAATCGACTTTTAGCTATCTGAAAAAATCGGAAATAAAAAGGAAGACACTGATTTAGTTTAATGCATAACAGGAGCCCATATTTAACGTTCTACATAATTTCCTGTAAAACTGAGATATGCATATCAATTCAGATATTTAAATACGAAAAATCCTGTAGTTTCGAGGAAAAAAAACTGATTTAAAATGTACTTAGTTCTTTGAACCTATTAACTATTCATTTCATTTATCAATATATATCTGAATGCTATTTTATTCGTGTATAAGTAGAGTTTTGGAAATAAAATGTTAAAATGGAAAATTCATATTTCAATTATTTTTGATTACTTCAAAGTTTAAGATTTCCATAAATCCAGAATATGTACTAAATAAATTTTAATACTTAACTCTAACATATTAAGTCTGACATACGTTCGGTAAATCGCGTGATGCTTATAGCAGAAATCATTCAAAATGCTCTGCAAGCCAAATTGTTGGACGAAGAGGTAATAAATTACTCAAGCTTGAATATTATGTGTGGAATTGGAAAGGAATTTTTCAAAAATTTAAATAAAATATTAATTATTTACAAATAAATCGAAATTTTGAGGTTTTTTCTTCAATTCCATTAGAAGATATTATGACACAAAATCCATTTTACACTATTTTAAAATTTGAAAAACTTATTTCTTTATTGAAACCTATTTTATTTCTGTACATTTTTTTAAAATTTTAATAATTTTGCAAAATGTTTTATACTACAGCTGATGCAATACATATTTAAAATCCCTTCGCTATTGAAATGCTCAGTATTCTGCCGAGTCCACTCAGACGACTTTAAGAATCTAACCTTTAATTCAAAAAATAAGTAAATTTACGTATAGAAATTATATAATTTTCAAAACTTGTCTTTTACTTAGAAATCTAATGGAAATATCTCGTATTTCGTATTAATTCAATATAATTTTAAAAAATTTGTAAATTTGACTTAGAGAAGACTGAAAACAAGCATTATACAAACGCAGACGGTAAAATAAATATTGGAAACATTACACTTTGTTATAATTTTATGAACGTGTAAACAACGGCGAAACCTTAATATAAATAAAAGTAATTGTGGCTATGTATGTCGCTATGTTTCACATCTCCTCCTAAACCAAAGGACTTTTCTCAACCAAATTTTGCAGACTTATTATTTAAGGCAATGAGAAGACACTTATGAACTTTTCAAGGTTCTAAAGTTAATTAAACAATCAGTTAATTAGAAATTAACCGAAACCATTTTTCCGCCTTAACTTCAGAGAAAATTGTGCGACAAAAAATATTTTTATACCATCTAAGAGTTCAAACTGTTACCTTTCCAATGATATAAATTTTATATCTGTGACATATTTTATTCTATTTTTATAAATTTTTAAACATTAATAATTGTTAATTACGTGCAGACGATTTTGAAATAACGCAAATGTATAGCTACTCCGTTGCTAGACGACGGTTAGACTTTGAACTGATTTACCTTTATTTCTGAAATGTTTGCTCATTTTTTAAATATGTTTTATATAGGAAGAGAGTCAACTGTCAACTTTTAAAAGCAACAAATCTTATGAAAAGTTCAGTTAATTGGAAATTAAACAAGATTTTGGTGTTTCCCGTGATATTTTTCAAAAATATGTATTATGTCACAAAAACTATTTTTACACTTAATAAAAGTTTTAAAAATTAACTTTTCGTGACAGAACTTTCATTTCCGTTCAATTCGTTACCCTCATTTTGATAATTTTTCAAAAATTAAATTGTGTATAAAATTTACAATTTATAACGCTTTTTTTATTGGTGAAGAACAAAGAGCTGTTGCTAGATCACATTAGAAGAATTTTGGATGAAGACGAATTTTATTTTTTTTATTCATATTTATTCTAATACTTTTTCTCAATGAAAAATTTACTATGTATTGTCCCAAAACATCCGTTAAAATCTTTCTTATACTGCAAGATTTATGAACAAAATTTGAAGTGCCTATGCAATAACTACTAATAACTTATGGAGAAAATTAATTAAATTTTTAAGAATCGCCTGGTTCAACTGTTATTCTCATTTTAATTAAAACACATTTCAAACGATAAAAGAATTTTGGGTATTGTAATTTTCTATACAAAAGTAGTTTTTTACATCAAAAATATTAGACATGAAAATATTTTAGTCCCGAGCAACGCCGGGCAAGACTGCTAGTAGTTTTATAAAAATTTAGACTAAATAATAAATAATGCTTTATAATATCGTATTTTTGTAGTCTGGCATTTTTTTGTAAATTGCATGAATTCGTTAAGCACAGAATACAACGACAATTGCAATTTCGCAATCCGAAAATCGAGCCCATAATTGCTCCTAAATTTTATATTTGTTTCTTTGCAAAAATATGGCTGTTTTTTTTTCTTTTCAAATGTTATAGGATTATTTCTGAAAAGATAAACTTTAATTTCCGACCAAAATTATAGAATATTTTGCAAACAGCGTTACCTTAAACATATTTCTCCATGCATTTTCTGATTGAAAATTCCAAACAAAAGAATAATGCCACCATTTTCCATTAAACCTATTTGTGCTACTTGATAAAATATGTTTTGAACAATGCCGTATTTTTTGTGCTCAGTGAAGAAATTTTTGATTCAGGTATAATAGGGATCAGCGTATCAAGGGATTAGTGTTTTCACTAATTAAATAGTGTTGTACAGGCTGATTAATTACATTTACTTTAAAAACTAGACAATGATTAATAGCTGCTTAATTACTTTCCTTCATTCCAGTAAGAACCGTGTTCACTTCTAGTAGATTTAGTAGATAAAAAGGACATAAAATAAATAATATACAGCTGAAAAATCTCTTAAAAACGAATTCAACTAACTTGTATAAACTCGATTGTGGTTTTGACAAAAGAAACTAAATTGCTTGAATAGAGAATTATAGTTTAAAAAGTACTATCTTATTAGCGATAAATTACTTTTAATTGAAAAATGATGCCATTACTTTTTAGAAAGGATATTGGTTTGTCTTTGAAAGAAAATGCCATTTTCTTCTAAGGCTGTTAATTATTCTTACTGCACATTTAATTTTGAGACAAATTCTATAGGTTTTATTGAAATATGCAATTAGTTAGTTAATCTTCATCTCATAGTCATTAAATTAAATCCTCACGTGTATTTATGTATTCTTTATGCTAACTCCATACAAACTTGAAAAGTTCAAACACTATACTGATAGCAGAAAATATCTGTAACTAAATGAGAAATGTTTCCATCATGGTTTAAAGCATTTATACGAAATATATTTTATAAAGTATTATTAATTAAATAATACTTTACATGAGGCATTGTATTTAGAAAAAGCTTTATTTATAAGCTGATTATTTAGTGACTATAATAGAGACTTCATAAACTCAAGTTTGTTTATTTATTGAATGTCAAGAATCGCCGTTAATCATATCATGCGATAAAGCCTTGATTAGAAGCAGTGATCTCTCAGAGCACATGCTCTGTTTCCACCTGCATTGTCTAAATATTTCATTTTTATTATTGAGTATGCAAAATGAATAACAATTTTTTGAATATTATGTTATTCCCATGTGGGTATAATCTTTCCCAAATTTTTCTCTCTTGTTCTTATAGTAAAAATTATATCATTTAGTATTCAGTGTGAAACTGGATAAAAGAAAGGCTAACTAATTTGAGGCAATCATTTACAATTTCTAATGGAAACCACCTTAAATCCATTTTTTATTAACTATTGTAACTGCAATAGTATACAACATAATATGTTTAAATAAGAGACAAATATATATAGAAAAAATGTAATTCGAGTCTTTGGCTGTGAGGGTAAGAGAAATAAAATTTGTTTGTTGGTGATTGGTTTATTGTAGTCAACATTTCACTTGCCCTCACTACTGGCGTATCTAGAAAGATTATTAAAATGGCACTAAGCCATTGCCATTTGATTCAAGGAAGAACGCAAAATATATCCAAGCTATCTGAAAGATCTAACGCGGCAAACGGACAATTAAACGTCATATGAAAGAATTTGCTGAGAATTTTTGTGCTCTTGGCAAAATTCGATTCGTAGCGAAATTTAGTATTGAAAGACCGTGCTTAGCTTTTCACTCTGGTGGATAAACTATGTGGCTAAAGCACACTGTCGGTAATAAACGAAAAGAGTAGAAACCAATGACTGCTTTCAATATCCAGGTTAAATGCCATATCTTTCAAATAATATAATGAAGAGGAGAAAGTCCTGTTTGCAACCCTTAATACCAATTAAAATAAAAATGTTATGTGCTTATTTACAATAGAGCACAAACTCATATTTAAAAAAAACCTTCGCACAGGGTATTGAACTATTTAGAAAGGTTAACTTTGATTTAACGATTCAGTTTGGAGCTACATACGAAAGTGAGAAACTATTATAGAGAAGTAATCAAATATAAATAAGGAGTTGCAGTGAGTAATAATGTAATATTTTTTCATGAAATATTAATTGATGAAAATTTAAGTTATAAGCATAAACATTTATAAATATGTGCTACGTGTTTAGAACTTTATTTTACAATTTTTCATGGAAAGCCATAAAAACCAGGAATGACACTAGTGCATTGGTAAAATGGATATATATTGAGGAAGAAAGTAAAGTTAAAAAGGGAAACAAAATTTTTTCACCCATTGTCTGGCAATTTTTTTTACACATACATTCTTAGTACTATTTTTCCCCAACCAATATAGAATCCAAAACAATATATGATTTATGACAACTCATCCTATTTGTCCCATACAGCTAACAAATAAAACCAACAGACATACAATTACGCCTAAAGGAAACGCCTAATCGTCCTGTACCCATGGTAACCAAGAACTTTCCATCCGTTGGAGATTCCGGCAACAGGAAATTCGTTCCTCAAACCTCTTGCCAAACGATTCTTTGCAGAGACACTTTTCTTCCTCGTTTGGCAATCAAACAGAACATTCACCTATTCTTAGAAGTTACGGATGTCCTCTTTGTACGAATGAGTCTGTTTGCTTTATTAATCACATTTGAGGCATTCTTTTGTCTGCCTTTACAAACTGGAATGATAATTTGCTGAGCAATTAATGTTATATGTTGTGTTGATTATGGTAAAGGATAATTGATGAGTTTCTAGATTTGGAAATTTGACAGCAAACTTTTTAAATTCAGTGTGTTTATCTTTAGAACTTAAAGTTTAATTCTTTGAATCACTCTAGGTCACTAGTTTGTGGAGCAATATAAAATTTATGGAAATATATTTGCTCAATGAAATGACATTTTTAGAACAATTTCAAGTCTTCGACAATTTCTACTATAAAGTGTTTATTATGCGTTTATGTGGTGCATGTAATTCATGGTAGAATTGTATAAGTTCAAGCATTACAAACATATGTATTTCTTTACACGTGTTCAGTATTCTAGAACTAACATTTTTAGATTTGAGATTTCTGCTCTGTAAGTTTTATAAAACTCTATAAATACGAAGAAATGTAATATCTCACAAAAATAGTTATTGTATAAATTCAGTATTATTTGCCAATGCATCCATTTTACCTATTGGCTGACTGCAGAAATATAAGTCATTCGATTATTCAAATTATTCTTCATTCATCAAATTATTCTCTAAATCAATTATGCAGCAAACATTCCGTTTGTCCGTTTCCATAACCAATTTTTCAAAAGAACATAGTTGTAGAAAAAATAGATTTACAAATAAATGAGACTAATTGATCTTAAACTATAACCATATATTTCGTCTAAGATTAAAATTCTTAAAATTTCTTGTCATAACCGAAATTCAATTTGAATATAAATTTAAAAATAATAATCACTTCCGAAAATATATATCAAGGTCTTTTGTTATTATGCATGTGGGCGAATGATATCCAAACCAGACGTCTGTGATAGATTGAAATTATCTTTAAATTTTAGATTTAGATAGATTTTCGTCGACTGTAACAAGCAAATATCGTCGCAGAGTGCAAAGCTAAGTCCAGTTGAAACCCAGAACATTGAAGGAAATGTATTTTACAGAATTGCGTTCTGAAAGTGAGTGAAATTAAGAAAATTTCATACATTTTGAAATTTTCTATCAGAATGAGAAACTAATCTGCAGCGTAGTGCTAAGATAACTGTGATTTTTATGAGCATGATGTAGTTTTATTAAGAGCAACCAAAATTGGTTTCATATGTTTCCAAACTAGAAAATGTTGAAGATAAACCTTTCTCTGGTCAGACGGTGAGCAAAGCGATGCAAGTCACCTAGGCTCAGACAAATGTAACTGAGGAGCCAAACATAGAGTATAGAATAACTTGACATCATCTGAAGACGTCTCAATAGAAAAAGAAACTTGATTTTTTTGAAGCCACATGATCTAAGCGTGGGACTTTTGAAAGATTATATTTCGATCTTGGAAAATGAATATAAGGGATTCGTTTCAGAAACGCCTCATTACGGGCAATGAAAAATAAACCTCATTGAACAATATTATTATAAAATATCGTTACAGAAGGATAGGTGGTGTCACAATATTTAGCCAAGTCAGGGTGGACTGCAAAAGTTATGATGTTTTGCATGAAACAGAAATGCGATCATGAAGTAATGAGACAAGCCCTTAACCTTTTTAAAAGCAAAAATACGATTTCATCCAGTAATTGTAAGAAAGTCTTTCGAAATCCGTCTGCGGAGAAAGGTAATTTAATCTATCGTCATAATGCAAGACTGCGACTATCTTTGACGACTATTTATAAACTGCGAGTCACCGGTTGAGAAGTTCAGTAAGGTCATTCAAGGCTCGTCTGAGCAGCCTTAAATGATCCGCACCAATTCTAAGTTAGGCAGATTTTGGAGGTTTTCTTGATCTAAAATTTGTCCAATTTCTTTAGTATAATTTTCTAATTTATTAAAATCATTCCTGTTCCTTAGCAGATTCGAAATTGTATGAATTTTCTGCGTGATGAAGGTAAAAAAA
>BGPR01003170.1:7248-18400 GCA_013235015.1 Araneus ventricosus | reverse complement strand
TTAAATGATCCGCACCAATTCTAAGTTAGGCAGATTTTGGAGGTTTTCTTGATCTAAAATTTGTCCAATTTCTTTAGTATAATTTTCTAATTTATTAAAATCATTCCTGTTCCTTAGCAGATTCGAAATTGTATGAATTTTCTGCGTGATGAAGGTAAAAAAAACCTTTTTTCTCATTTTTATGTTTCATGCTTTTAAAAAGTAAAAATTTTTAAGTGAGAAATTTTAAAACGGTTTCATTCCAAACGCATCTTTTTATTTTGTATGATAATCGTCGACGTTGGACCAAAAACCAATAATAAACATGGATAAAGTCTACCAAGAGGTCGATATCAAATGTCGAAAAATGTTTAATGTTTTAGACTCAAAAAGTTTCTGCAAAAAAAAATGTAAACTGAACAACTAAACTTAATAATGTAGAAGTCAGACGCATGCGCACTGTTTCATACAATGGAACGTTTATCATATGATTTGATGAATGAAAAGCTATGTTATTGTCATGTGAGTATGTAGCTTTAGTGGTAAACTAAACACACAAAGCTATCTAAACAATAACATTTACTTAACAAATATTGGGAGAACACATTACTAACACTAACAAATGATATTCATGATGCTGATACTGATACGACAAGAACAAAATACATTATATATAGCGTTGAAACGTATAACAAGATGTAATACTGTTTGAGCTGGTTTCCATAGTGACTTCCGCACGAGAAATAGATGCCAGCCTGTTTCATTGTGGCTAGGGATACCGGTCGCCATAAGTATGATGTCGCCGTATGATGAGTTGACTACTTTTGACAAGAAGAGTATAGTAAAATTCTGACCTTGAAAATTGCATATATTTCGATCTCCGCAGCATATCTGACTACGTCTAAAAGACTGGTTTGGGTCGAAATTCTCAATTTTTTATGGTTTTACTTTAAAGCCCATTTATTTAGCTTCCTAAATATGGGTTTATTTTATTTTTACGGTGAATAGAAATGGAGATATAGAATTTTTTATAAAACACGATAGGTAGAAACGAAAAAAAACTGTTTTCGGTCGTTATACAAAATACACCGCACTCTGAAGTATAAATTAATTTGCTTTTTTTATTTATTTCAATTAATTATATACTCTATCTGCAAGCCATGTGAATTTGAATTAGATTTTGAGTTTCGGCAAGCTACTATGGATATTTTTGCCAAAATGCACATTTGTGGAGTTGCAAACTTCACGTTTTGGGGCATTGATAGCTGAAATGTTGTTTAATGATTAATTTTATGGTTTTAAATAATATACTGAATAAAGAAGGTATATCTGACAAATGTGACAAATTTCAAAAGAAGTTAAATAAATATATTTTTAATGAAAAGCAAGTTAAAACTTTAAGCGCGTTTTTTGAAAAACTTATATATTTTGTTAAAAGTTACTTAAACAAAACACGATATCTCAAAAGATTATTTATATATTTCCTTGAAATTTTGTATATATGTTGTCTTAAGTGTCGTAAAGGCAATGAACTAGAGATATAATTTTGAGATCAATATTTTTTTTTATTTAGAGCTGCTTAATGATGATTATACCCATGCATTTTATGAAACTTTGAATAAGAGAATACTCGACTGGCCATAACTTTTCTGTAAATGCAAGAATTTCTTAGATCCAAGTTCATTGCCTTCACCATAGATGCAGATGTGCTGTGTAGAGAAATAATTTGAATATATGGATTAGAATTTCTACTAGAGTGTTTTGCTTTTTGCTCTAATTTTCTCCCTTTTTTACCTAAATTATCCCATTTTACTGAATCTGAAGTGACATAAGATTTCCTGACTGGTATTAATCATTGTTTTGAATCATATTGAGTCAGAAAATGAATTGAAATTGCACATTATAGCGCTTTTTCAAAAATTCGTTCCCGCGCGTAGTCAGTTGCCTCACCTTGCAAAGTTAATTTGAAAAAGCTTTGGATTTAATTTATTTCATAGTATTATTAACCAAGAATTAGGAATGACTATGGTTTTAAGAAGACATACGAAACAGAAATATATTGCTGATCAAAACAAATCAATTTTATTTTTATGAACATCATATATATTATGGGTTATTTTTGAAAAATTTTAATTGAAAATACAAATAAACTTTTCTAAATCATATCAGAAACGTAGTAAAATGACTCATATTTTAATCCATTTCAGAAGATTGAAATTAGATGTTTTAATTACAGTAAGTTTCGATTACTAATGTTGAAAAGATTGAAAGAAGTAATTTTAAGTTTTGCTGCTACTAAAAATGTAGATGGAGAAATCCATGTATTAATATCATTGTTCTAATGATTTTATAGTATTATTAACGTTACATTTGTAGATACAACAAGGTTATTTTGAGTCAGACTTAATTATGAATCGTAGTGAAAGAGATACTGAGATGAAATCCTGCGATCCATGATGGCCCATACTTGACGAGTATATACGGTGGAAGGGGCGTACAAACATCGAATATTCTCAAATATACAATCAGTATAAAAGTCAACAGTTTCTCTTACTAGTCAGAAAAGGACTCGTAGGCAACATTTACAGATACTCCATTGCGTAATAAGAGCAGCATATAAATTTATTGGCGTAAGCAACATATTAGACATCACAAGACCAACACAGAATACACACAGCACAAGATAACCATTAGAACCAGACTAACAATATTCTATACAAACCCGGAAGTAGAACATAGCGCATCTTGGTCACATTTTTCTGGACTTGGAGTTTCAACAAGGGGTTTCGATCCTACGATCATCCCGAAACTGAGATCTTACGTCAGACCACCAATTTCCTGGTATTTTTGCACGAAAAAATTCTCTAGTGTCGATATATATATTTTTTTCGCTTCACATAACTCCTATATGTTATTGTATCATTTTAGCAACATCTATCTCTTTTTTATGTATTTAACCAATATGTTAGGTATTTTGTAAAGAACAAGATATCTTCTTTTCTAATGAAATTGATAAAGATCTAAAAATTTGCATTTTGCCGTAAAAACTAAAGTTGAAAGCAGGCCGAGATAAACAGCAGACGAAAACTTTCGTCTCTCTCTCTCTCTTTATGCGTTTCCTTACTATTCTTAAACTAGATGTAATGCTCCATTTGAGACCGAATTACAACAAAAGAAACGTAAATCAATTCGCATTTCAGACGCCACGTTCTCGTTTTGATGCGGAGACACGTATAAATTCATATGAATCGTCATAAACGTATCGCTTTTCTTTGGTTCCGGAAGCAAAATACGAGGGACAGACAAGAAAGAACAGTGTGATTTTTCTTAAATGCATTTTTTCGTTTCGCATCGAGAATATAAATAACCCAGATCTTTCTAAAAGACAGAATCTGTTTGAGTAACATTTGTTATGAAAGAAACATAAAAATAAGGAAGTACTTTCTATAAGAAAGAGTTTCCGCCCTTTGACTTACAATGACATAAATTCTTTGGTACTAGACTCGAGCAAATCGCTTTTGTTTTAAACAATAGAATTTTTTCTGGGTTTTTAATGCCAAGAGTATTTGTTTGGAATTATGCAATGAAAATGAAATTGAGACATAAAATACTTTCAAGGAATGAAATAAGCATCTTATTAATGGCAGGGTTTTAAATGTTTATGATGCATAAGTACTAAGTTATTACATTTTACCTAAACCAATAATAAAATAAAGTGGAACCTGTTATTATTCTTGTGTCATTTGAAGTTGACAAAACGTACCAGTTTAAGAGAAGTCTAGTTAAAAAATAAATTAACAATTCGATGCGTTTTCGAAGGCATTTCTATGACGTTTCCAGCTTCCACGTCTTTTGTTTTTGTTTCCTGAACTGGAAAAGGAGGCTTTAATTATTTAGGCGCATAACTGGTAAAGTTATTCTCATTAAACTATACATATTTAATTTATGGGGAACATTATTCCCTTCTCACTCACATATTAATACATTTCATACGGGAATTCACCAAATAAATTATAATATAGCTTTCAAAATATGAAGTTTCCAAGTAGAAAAATTATTTTGACAGGACGAAAAACCGTTGTTCCATAAAATATTTAACGGGTTGTTCTCTAAAGAAGCTCAATTAAATTGGATGATTTTTTTATAAAATTAATAAAAATTCTTCTTAAACTTGGATATTTGCATTAAAAAAATACTGATAACGGTAGACAGAATTCAAATTAATAAATTTCTCTTCCAAATTTGGATTTTTTAAATTTAAAAATATTTTAGTTAATTAGTCTCAAAATTCTGCAAGTCTTCAAGTCTTGAGTATCGATAATATGTAGAACATCCTCTCGAAAACAGTCTCTCGCCTTTAAAACAGAAGGAAAACAAAATTGGCAGGTATTCCACAGATATATATGTTCTAAGTGCCTCAGTTTATTTTAGAAATGAAATGGTAGTATATCTATAAAAGAAGGAAATTTCAGTGCAATCAAAATATATTGAGGTATCGTTTTTAATAATATCATTTAATTGAAAAGTGATTTTTATTTAGTTGAATAGATTCGATCGTTTGTTTCGCAATTCATGCGATCATATCAATAGAATTAACATTAAAATGAATATATCAATAACAATGTAACCTATCATGACATCATATTATTAAAAAAATAAACTGAGTGGAATTAAAATTGCAAAATGAAGCACAATTTCCTTATGAGCAGTTTAAAAGTATGAAAAATTAATTTCACTCTAGATACAAATTGTGCTAAATATACTCATAGATAATTTTAATCTAAAATAATTGCAACTGTTTAAGTATAATTTAATATTTTTGTTTTTTAATTTGTAATTGCGATAACAGCTTTATTACTAAGTTTTCAGGCATTAAGAGAAAAGATCATTTTATATATCTTTATATAACTTCTTTTTGGTACAACATATATATTGTAAAAATAGCAAAGGATTTTAGAAAACCCTGATAATTCAGATATCAATAATATATCAATAATAATACGTTAATTTCAATAATATATATATAAATTGCGCTAAGTATACTCATAGATAATTTCAGTAATTTCCGCGAATGTGGAAATAGCTTTCTCTTTTTAATATAATTTTTCTTGTACTTATGCAATAATTTTTTGTTATATATATATACAGAAAGCTGCAATTCCAAGAGCGCTGTAGTAGATAAAGTATAAATCGTAAAATGAAAACTCAGTAAGAGCACAATGACGATTCGTCAGGGGATGAAATCATTGTGAACTGTTAAAAGATAGAGTTTGACATTTTCTTGCAATCAGTGACGCCGTAAGGCCTAATACACTGATTTTCATCCCTAATATCTAACCGAAAAGCAAATAGAGGAGTTTCGATCATTAAAAACAACAGTATGATGTGATAAAAACTAGAGCAAAGTAAGAATACATTTTTTACTTACCAATAGGTCGGATACTGAAGTGGCGGGGGAGGGTTAAGACGGTAACCAGCAATGAAGAGAGTGTTTACGAGATAGCGAGTTATAAATTTCGCGCCTAACTTTGCTGTTGGCAGTGAAATGCAGTATGTTAGGAACGATGAAAATTAAAAAGAAAACCGATAACGATAGAAAGCTTAGAGAAATAACAAAAGAAATTAAATATGATAAAAAAGAGAAAAAATGTCTGAAAGATGCGTTTTCGAGGTATATATATATATATATATACAGTGGACTCTCCCTATAACGAAATCGCTTGGTTCCAGTTGAAAAATTCGCTATAGAGAAGATTTCGTTATACGGAGATTAGAGATTTTTGCAGTTATTTAAGTAAATGTTACAAACCTTTTAGTATGTGTTATAAGTTCAAAAATATTTAATTATGACTTTCAATTAAAAAATGAAGTAATATTTATTATCAATTTGTTAAAATTATACTAATTTTTATTGTATAAACAAAATGCTCAAAAGTGAAGACAATTCACCAATTTAGAGAATAATATGTTCTAGTACGGATCAACATAAAATGCGTATTGTCACATCCATTTGCTGTTTCCACCCCTAATCCACCCCGATTCTTGGAATTTTGACCCGTAGAAATGTTGCTCCCTCTGTAGAAACCCAGGTCCCCACAACTGTATTACCCTTCACACAGCATTCCACTGATATGTATTATCGCTGGAACGAACAATGAGAGTGGTTCCAGAAACAGGCACGTGTGAGCTATTTGTGTGCACAGAAATTAGCAACTTTCTTCAAAAATGACAAAAATCGAAAAGATAGAGGTCTGAAAAAATTCGTTATAGGGAGACAACCACTTCGTTATATGGATAATATTTTAAATGTTATTTAACTTTCCGATTAAAAATTTCGTTATAGGGAGAAATTCTAACAACGGAGAGCTCTACTGTGATATATCAGGCCTCAACTTGGCATTTGAGATGGAAGGGAGAAATAATGATCAGCAATGGTATGCCCTAAAAAAATCTTTTATTTCCACATCTTCATATTTCTATCTTTGATAGATAGGTCTTTTAACATTTCAGATGATATTTACGTAAATCAGAATCATCGTTGGAGAAAGTTCGCTCAGAGCAGCACTTGTCATTTCAAGTGTTTTTCAACGTTTGAACATTACCTAAAAGTTGGTAGCCGGTTGAATAGGACTTCTGTACAGTTAAGGTGACAGTATTCTTATAACCGCAAGTTGAATTAATTTTGTATGTAAAAGTAAAGAGATTCCTAAAAACTAAGAAAATGAAAATTACATATATATATGAAAGTGAGTTCTAGTCAAGTAAAAAGCCGACTTATAGTCTAATTTTCCTTTATTATGGAGAGTGAGGAGACAGATGTACGTACATCTTGGTTAGTTTCAAGTAAAAGCAGACAAAGGAATTCCTGCATTTCCTCAGGTAGGATTTAACATTAGACACGTGATCAAGTGGAAGGAATACTAGCTATTTTTTGAAGTAAGTATACTAAGTGATGTTTGGGAAAAGCGTAATAAGTCGCTGTATCGCGGAAAATGTGAGACATGCGAAGTAATTAGGATACTTCTTTTTATTGTAATAAATATGCAAAACGCAGAAATTTAATATACCTATAAGCAGAACAAACGAAGGCAGGTTTAGAAAGTGATTTTGGAATACATGCAAAGATTTTAAAATATATAATATTCGTAATTTAAAATAAAATTATAATATTGTAAATATATCATATATATAGTCCAGACGAATCTATCCTTACCAGGTGAAATTTGGCATTGGGTGTGCTTTATGGTGACTAATTACTTTTTCAGAAGCCGGAATTTAAAAAAATTTAATCTAGGAAATTTTTTTAATGTTTTGTGTTGTTTTAGTTGGATTTTTCTACTAATTTCTCAATAGCGAATGGTTTTTTGAATAAAGTTAATCATGCTTAAATTGAAGTACACCATCAAAAGACACTCTTTCTAATGAATTTAGTTTGAATTCCCAACTAATTTACTGAGATTTTGAGAATTTTAAAATGATCAGTTTAGCCATCGATTTTTTTGTTTTTAAATTTCATGCATCGTTATAATAGCACTATTGATTTTCAATTTTTTTACCTTTAAACTATAACTGCAACAGATTCTATCAGTTAAATGGAACGAGTTAAAATATCTTTTCCCGTTTATTATTTAATTAATTTTTTTTCCTGATAGGTTGAAAGATATTTTCCTCTATGAGCTTCTTCCAACGACACTTCTCTCCAGGTGCAGAATTTCATTGGCTGGCAGAATTTAGAGAGCGCAGGTGACGACCTTAACCTTCAGTTAGATAGCTTCGATTATTGTTTTCAGTTCGATTTTATGCTTTTGCTTCCTGTATAATACTGCGTTGCAATTTTTAATTTTGTTTCGGATTAACATACACTGTATTGTTTTCTACAGTTGAAATGTCATCATCGCGAAGAAAAAATAAGCGGAAAATCAATAATGTAGTTGTTCTGTTTCAGAACTTTTTTCTTATCATTGTCTCTTTTTCCATTTTGTTGAAGTCTCATCAAATTCCACGGGCAGCGCCATTGCGCGTGTTGCTAGTATATATATATACACATTTTTTCGGTTTATAACCTTTTTTAAGTCTTATCTATTATTAAACAATATCACATAAAGTATATGGAATAAATATTATTTCAGATGGATATTTCTAATATCTATCAATATATATTTGTGCGAATACTTTTTCAAATGTCTTTTAAAAGGTCTTTTCAAGTATTATTCGTTATCATGAACATAAAGAAGAAAAAAATAAAACAAGACTTTGCATGCAGAAACAGTGCAATTAAAACAGAACTACCGTCAAAATCAGATTTCAAATTCTGATTTTGCTGTAAATGTTTCTTGTATTCTTTTGTTCGTTTCGAATTCTAAACTGTTGTTTCACTGAAGTTCTTTCAAGCTATGATTTTTTGCCCCAAGCAAAATGAAAAAAAGTAATTAAACTAAAATAGACGTTTTTTGTTGTCGAAAATTTACATTGTTATCAGTGATGTGAAAAAGAAATATTTATTGAATGAATTCAAAAATATCGATTAAAGTAGGAAGTAGACAGCAAACAATATCATTGTTAACAGAATATCGTTTAAATAGAACTTTGTTTTAGTCATTCTTAATTTCTTTATCGATAGTATTTGGGGTGCTTTTATTTGTAAACAGCGACTTTTTAGAAGCCAGGATTATCTTAATAAAATAGAAAGTCAGTGTATTTCTTTCTACATAACATCATGGAAAGATACTATCTCCAGGAATAGATAAAATTGTTCACTAGTCACAAGGATATATATTGTGATACGCCTATGTTTTTTAAAACAGAAACTTCGTTGAATTGAATTAATATAATGCATTATTCATCTTTTTACATTTATTAATAAATTTAGTTACCTTTATCTCCTTTAATAAAACCATTTCTTCATAAACTTTCCTGTGCCAACTATTCGTATCCACATATGCTCCCAAGTTATTTAATAATTTTATTATTTGTTACGAATTTTTAGTATTACAGGTTATTATATATTTATTAACCAAAATACTATTAATGCTTAGCTGTCAGGGAACACAAACTTGTTCAATTTTGGATTTTCAGTGGCCAAATAACTTTTAGCATGCTGTTACCTACTTTTTTAAGGTTGAACCAACAACTATGGGATCATAAGTTTTCTTAAACTGGATTCTGAAGGAAGTAACAAGAAATACTTCTTTTAAGTCATCGGTAGACATTGCGCTTCCTTTCACGTAAGATATTGACCTCCAGGCAGGTAATCGAGTTATGCGGTCCAGTCAATATGAAAACTGTCTACAGCGGCTGTTTCCAATTGGGAGCGGATAGCTATTAGTAGGCCGCAGAACGCTAGTCAGAGTTGGGAATGAGAACTTCAAGACTCTTCACTCGTTTTGTCTTTATAAAACAATATTTTTTTTATGCTTTTTTTGCAGTAGATTTATTTAATTACTGACATATGCGGCGTATTATATATAGGTGTTAAATGAAAATGAGACCTTAGCTGTATCGGCGTTGTATCAAATCCCAGTGAGTTAATCTGCTATGGCGAGAGATGGCGTGGTGATATTCCCGCACCTGCGTTAACAACCTACATCACTATCCTCATTTGTAGCGTTGTTTCCGCAGTTCGTACATGATGGGTTCTCAGAATCCAGCACAAAGGCAGTTATCAGGGCGTTCTCGCGCCAGAAGGAAGCCCTGAAATTTATCGCTGGATAAGAAGGGTGTGCAGGAGAGCAGTGTCTCGCACGGTGTACTCCTCAATCTGATAGTGTCAGCGTTATCAAGAGGCGTGACGCGTAAACGTAAAGACTTACCACGCCCTGGGCAGGCGCACGTTGTGATCCATCAATGCCACGATTTCCGGCCGCGGATGAGATCATACAGCAGAATCGTCGGATCATCACGTGAAATTGCTGTTGAACTGTCGTAAGCAAAGGAGACATCACACTGAAATCTGAAAGCTTGGTGCCTTGGCAAGAAGTTTGCGGCCCGTATAGTACAGGTACCCGATCAAATAAGGAATCAAAAGAAGACCACGAAAAGTTCCACCTAACCCAGAAGTTTTCTGAATCCATGCCGCCACTTCAGCGCTGGGATTAGTGTATCATGCATAGATAGCGATTGTTCGCCAGGATTTGGCACTGTTCAGCAAACTGCTGTAGAATATTGTTATTAAATTTCTTTACATCGTGCAGCCCTTTCTTTTTCATTTGGAGCGCACCTTATCCATGTAAGAATGCCGCCTAAGTCCTTTGTCATCCCAATAGTGTGAACGGAAGAGCTATAATTATAAAAGTGAGATTTCAGGTATAGTAAAGTTATATGCGCTACGCAATGAAACCATTACAGTACCGCAGTGGTAAATTCAGAATGGCGTTCTTGTATTTCAGAAAGCAACTTTACGATATACGGGAAGAGATCAGCTACAAAGTTATTCACATTGGCCAGGCACAACCCAGTATCATCAACTTTAACAAGAAGACACCTTCCGTACGGTAATGTTAAAAATGAAGAAGGCGTTAAACTGTTGTTTGGTTCCCAACTCCCAAAATTGTAACATTTCTTTTGGAAGAAAGAAGAGGAACGACAGCAATATCCAGAGGGTTGCCTATGAGTGACCTCGGAACGTATGTTCCAACATGACTGGCGACCTACGCACAAGGTATCAACAACAGTACGATTCAGGACACATTCCAAAAGTCATCAGTTATGGTGGTGGTTGCGTGAATGACATCACGCCTCTCCGCCTGACCTGAACCCATTGGACTTTTTTTATTGGGGATAACTGAAATCAGCAGTGTGGCAGCCTCCATCATTGCAGGAACTTCGAAACCGGATGCTTATGCTAGCGTGTCACGCGCCATGTTGTACAATGTGCAGCAGAAAGTGCAATCACTGTGTCCAGTTATTGGTATTTGCTGAGGACGCCATTTTAGGCGACAGATAGATGATCTCATTTTCCAGCAAATGCAGTTTTTGTTCAACGCGATCAAACAAATGCTGTACTTTTCATTTTGTATCATATTTGTGCAGATGTTTTTTTTGTAAACTCGTCGATGCTGAACTACATTCTGATTTTTTTTTCCATATTTCGTACCCTTTTTTGAACGCTAACTCTGAATTTTTTCCGCCGTTAGCGCTGCAAACGATTTTCATACGTAGCGCATGGTAATTTCCA